>CACVKI010145060.1:187323-240216 GCA_902732785.1 Trichogramma evanescens
AGAGAGAGAGAGAGAGAGAGAGAGAGAGAGAGAGAGAGTATCCTGTTGCTTCTGTACTTTTCACTCTAATTTTCTTTGTACTAATAAAATCTCGAAAGTTTACCAAGCGACAGTTACTGTGACAAATTTTCATCAAAGACCTTTTTAATTAATAGAAACCCCACCGAGGCATTAAAGCACTATACATATACTATACTATATCATTGCAAAAGTTTGTGCACAAGACAAACGCGCACCGTTTTCGATTCTCCGTAGGTCATAAAACGCGCGGTCGAATCTGCGCGGGATCGAGATATTTCTAAACACCGAACTACCTCGAAATAACAATAAAACATAAAGGATAAGAGGAAAAATTCATATTCCCGAGCAGGTATATAACAATATCATAAAAACACGATCCTTATTTCTCCAAGGTATGTAATCAAGCCAGTGAATGGACATTTAAAAGTTCATGCGCACATATATAAATTCATGTGTGTATGTGTCTGGGTTCTGTAAAGTTATACGTATAATATGCATGCGCAAAGGAGAGAAAGAAAAAGAGAGATGGAGCGAAAAAGAGAGACTGCCTACGTGCATCTCGAAACTCGGTTGCACACACACACACATACATATACAGACAGAGTATCGCTCGCTTGCATATGTAGCGTTCACCCCGGCCTCGGCAGTTCATCGGCCGCGCGGCCTTCCTAATTCAGGCCGAGAATCGAGCCGAGCTGCAGCAGCGTAGCGCGCGCGCGAAGCACAAACTCTCTTTTGACGGTGCTGCCTGCCTGCCTGACTGCCTGACTGCAGCAGAGTGCAAGCGTATATGGGCTTGTTATTATATATACGTGCACCAGCGAAGAAAGTGCGATCGCGCACGGATTAAAAAAAAAAGAAAAAAAAAAGGGAGAAGAAAAAAAGAACTTTTGAAAAACTTTACGTAACGAAAGGATTGCGAAGCTCGGGAGAACCGCCTTTTTCCAGCCGCACACGACGAAGCACACGAGTGAAAGTCAATTCGCTGTGCCTCGAGTGCCGCAAACTTTTTTGCTCTCTCCGCATCTCTCTCTCGCGCGTGGAAATTGACTTTGTCGCTCGCGCGACAGAATTCCCATGAAGACGAGGATAGAGAACGAGTGTCGCGTAACAGGCGCCTTCGCACTCGGTCAAGACAATGATTATAGAAGAAGGTCGAGCGTTTAGTTTTAATTTACAGTTGAAGATGCCTAAGCCGATGAATCGAGCATAAATCCATGTTAAAGAAATCGACATTTCTCTCCTTCAATGCACTCAAGGGTGTACATAATTACTCGAGCGATCGAAAATTATCGCGTTTTTTTCCCTCCGTCGTAGCACAATTTTAAAAAGGTACTCATTAAAGGCTTATTGAACGAATTGAAAAAAAGTGATCGCTTAACGACAAACGTGTAAGCAATGGTAGCATTATAAAAATCATAAACTATTGCGGGTATGATTAATTACAGTCTTTGTGTGTATGTATAATAATGAACGTTGGCAAGGTGTATCCTATATAAACGTGTACAAATGAGAAATCCATGCATGAATTAGCTCAACTCGAGAAGGTGCAGTGTGTAGATTTTATACATGTAACATAAATGTGTGTATTTGTGCGCGCATATCATCGGGCGATATCGCAATATAAACGTCGACTATATACGCGCGCGTCGTTGCGAAGGTTCGATTTTATGCACTCGGGATCTTTCTCTCTCTCTCTCTCTCTCTCGTGCGCGCGCTATCTGCACTACGGAGCGCGCGAGTCTTTTCTATATGTCATATAGATGTGTATACATGTGCTCAGCGCATACATCTATAAAGTGTCCGTCCTCGCGCTATACGCGCGTTGTCTGTGTGTATATCATACGTGTGTGTATTCGTCTATCGCTAGTTCGCTCTCGCAGCATAGAGCAGTGTGGTAGTGCATTAGAAAAGAGGTCGAGAGCGAGCGCGGTATATAATGTGCAATGCGCGCTGCCGCCGCCGCCGCCGCCACCGTTGCTAACTTGCATGTTATATATCTGTATGTATAAAAGATCCAACGTGTCTGTTCGCATGCTGTGAACAGACCCTAAGGACGCTAGTTTATAAAGCTACTACTGCTGCTCTCCATTGCTGCTGCTGTGAGCGCGAGAGAGCTCACCCTGTCCTCGCCTCGGCAGTAGCAGCAGCAGTCGAGTCGCGCTCGAGAGTTCAGCGTCCGCGCGCAACCTTCGAGCCGAAACCAGGGCGCCTCGTGAGCTAACGCACGCTTAGCTTCATAGCAAGTACATGATATATGCAACGTCTGTATGTGTATATTACGTACACCACTGTAAAGCTTTTAGCTGTGTACTAGACTTTATACGTGTGTGTACGAAAAATTTTCTAAAGAGCGGAGAGCGAGCGAGAAAATAAGCTATACGAGATCTCGAGCGTCGAAGCTCGTGTGTGTCTGTTTGTGTGTGTGTGTGTGTGTGTGTGTCGCGCGCTCCATACGTCGAGAACACGCGACTTTATCAGCTGCACGGTGCAATGCACGAATTGCGTATACACACAGCAAGTATTATATATTACACACACGCGGCGTGCGTCCAGGATCACGTTGAGTTCTATTGCTCTTTTTTATCCGCGCGTTATCTCGGCTTTTCACGTATAATAGTCACGAGAAGAAAAAACAAAAGAGCTTTATCTATAATGGAAGGGAATAAAAGTGTGGTCTGCACGAGCGCGATGATCGTCCCGTCGATGTGTCGTAAAACGATGATCGCTCCGACGATCATCGTCAAGCTGCGCGCACACTCACACATGCACGAAGCACGCGTGTGCACGTTTCGTCGATTATTCTAATAAGCTCAAGGAGATGCGCTTCGCAGCGGCACCTTTGCCTGCACGCATAACAAAATTGTGAGCACATGCACGCGTTCGTATATACACGAAATGTTGTTGTTCGCCTCGCGTCACATGTGCATCATGGTCAACGCAATAATCGGTCAGCGCGCGCGACTACAAGACCGCGCGCGCGCTGCAGAGAAAATGATTCCAATATAGAGAGGGAAAACTTAGCCGAATTCCACTCTCGACGTTGATCGAGTCGACTGCGAACGACAATTCGAAGCGATAGCTCTGGTGGTGGCAAAAAACCTGGCCGGCTTATGTGGTGCTTCAGCAGCAGCAGCAGCAGCAGCAGCACCGCCTCCGAGTGTGTGCCAGTAAAATCTCCTTGGCGTTGTCGGCGCGTCGAGTCGCCACATCGCCGCCGTCGCCACCGCCGTCTTCGTCGCGCGAATGGTGCAACATAAAGAGCACAAGAGCGAGATAGACAGACAGACGGAGAGCGAGCGAATGAGTGAGAGAGAGAAAATAGCGAGTCGAGAGCACGTTATACTTGAGCGAAAAAAGAGTGCATTGCACTCGGCGAGCTAGAGTCCTTGGCGCACACCCAGAGATTCTCAACTCAAACTCGCCGATAGCTACGAGAGCTCGTATCGATACGTATGGTTCGATAGCGTCAAACGATCTCGCCCCAAGAAAACGATCTCGGTTCTATTCTTCGGCGATGATAGTCGCGAAGTAAGTTTTCACAACGATATCGTACGCATTTTATATGTAAAATATCTGGTTGGAGTTGAGCAGTAGAGACCACAAAATTATGCTCTTATACATCGTATTCAAGAACATTTCCTTTTTAATTTCGATGGCGAAAAAAAACAATGCTTTTCAATTATAAACATATGTAACAGCTGTTAAGTATGTCCCTTCATTTCTATGTTTCAATGATTCAATAGAGAAGAAAGAAAAATTAAATATATGTGTCAATAGCTAAGGCGACTCTTAATATAATCTTATACAGTTTCAGAACTGGCACTATTATACTTTTATACCTACAATTTAATGCATAATTGATTTACAATCGGACATTAAAATTACTACCAGTACTGATTCATTTTTTACGTAAATTGCAGAAAAATGCATGAAACTCTATAAAAATGCAATTACATTAAAGTTTTGTATCCAAATTTGAATATATTGATTGAAAATTAATGTTTCAATAATAATTTAGAATTTGCGTTGAAAGTGCAAGAAAATAATAAAAATTCGATCATAATTAAAGCCAGCCTTCACCACTAGATGGCGAAGTACCTTTATCTGTAAATCTACAAGTGGCAAAGTCAAAATATTTCTATAAAAACAAATCACACAAAAATCAAAATAACATATCGGTAGGATTAAATACGGGATGTAGGAATACATACGGTAAGAAATTGAAATGACCGACTAATTTTTTCTTTTCGTCAAACGTTGAGACCAATAAAGTGGGTCGGGGTACACGCTCTCTCGCTTCAGACGTGTATCGCATTCACACACACAATAAAACTTCGCGTAACCAATGCATAATTCAAAGCGCGCACGTATAAGTGTATGTGTACGTGTGTGTGTGTGTGGGGCAGGGCACGTCAGCACCCAAAGAGCCGCGGCGACCTTCACCCCCCTCGACGCGGCAATAGCAGCAGTGGCGGCAGCGACTTGTATACAAGCGCGAAGAAATTAAATGGTAACCGCACTGCGCAACCTAATCGAAAATCGGACGTTCACTTTGCAAGAGAGCGTGAACTCGAGCCTCGAAGAGAGATTCTAGATTTTGTTCGGGCTCGGCTCGCGAGCCCTTGGGTCACTTTGAGCATTGTGCACTGCGATACCGACGATGTTATGATACTTTTCGCAGATGAGAATAATACGCATCAAATAGCGCAGAAATTAGGTGGTAAAATTAATTGCTAATATCGTATTTTTATCATAAATTTTCCGAAATTGGCAACGCGATATTTTGTCAGCTATTTATGCATTGAAATTTGTGGCAAAGTAAATATTTTGAACTAATATAGTAGTATGAGAATATTGTTGAATCATCGATTTTCATCATTTTTTGTCAGTTGTGACCAAAGTTTTGCAATAAATGTCGTATATCGTAGAACCGACTTATTTATTTAATCTTTGATAGCTAAATCTAACTCTATGCGTACAAAAATAAAAGAATCCTCCTGTTTTAAAAACACAAGCTATTTCTACCACACTACAGTCTCATTGCAGCTTGCAAAGATTTATTCAGCTCACAAGTCGAACGGATGGCTAAATTTAAATGGTTACTCTATATATTATTTGCTTTGTGTATACAAACTCGCAGATAGACGCTATTGGCGCATACCCGCACACACATACAAGTCAAGTTGAAGACATAAGTACCTTATCGATTTGAAGATCAATCGCGAGCGTTTATCAAAGATGATACCTCAATGTGAGTGAGAATAGTTACTTATTTATCGCCCCTCGATTCAAGGCAATTCAAGCTAAAACCCGTTCAAAAGCTCACACGATTTTTTAAGATAATTTCTATTTAAACTATAATACGGCGATACGTTCATCGCGAAGTATAAGTCCGAAGGATCGCAGTCGAAATGTTATCGTAAGCTTGGCTCGAGCTATTGTACGCCGACTTGTGCGCATGCAGTTTCATACGAAGGGAAAGTTCAACAATGATCTATAAGAGCGCGCGAGTTCTCGTGCTTTTATGGTAAGCGTGCATGTGTATCGTAATGTCGTTGACCTCTCTCGCGCTTATTACGGTGAGAGTTCGCCGTGTGCGCGCCGCGAGTTGCCTTGAGCCGGACTTAGCGATATACATAATAATATATACGTATCGCGCGCTGCCGCAACTCCAGCGTCGAAGTATAAGTCGCGATCGTGTGGACTGCGATCGCATTTTTACAATTCACACGTCTGCGCCGCCACCGCCGCTCGACTATGTATTATAATGCACCTTAGAAGTGGCGCGACCCAATCCCGATCGCGCAGCCTCTCGCGGTGTCACGCGCCTCTATTGTAAATCTCTGCAAATACCTATACTATGTGGATTATTAAACTATACACGCAGTAGCAATGGTATAGCCTTTAAAATACGGTACGTGACGCGAGACACGTATAAAACTTATTATTGCTCGGGCGAGAGACAATCGTGACGATCTTCGACGACCGTGTTCACCCGGCACAAATTCACGTATACACAGTTTGCGGATCTCCGTGTATACAAGCTCGTAAAACGTTACCCAAAAACGTAAATCGTTCGCAGTGACAGGTGCAGCTACTCCGTACATTCGCGTTCGAAAAAAGCCCTCTCTCTCTCTCTCGCTATAGTCTACGAGCTCATGGTCGCGGTTATCGCGAGCTTTCAATCGTTCCAGTAGGTGTAGATCGAATTTTAATCTGCTCCGCGAGCAAAGCGACAATGTACTTAGACCGTGGCGCGAGAAATTAATGCACTTTGCGTGAAATGTATACATGTATGAATAAAGATACACGTACGCATAGACAATAGCGCCTTGGCAATGTGCGGCAGCAGTCTCGAGACTCGAGGTGTACAATGGCAATTGATTGGATATGCTTGCTCGCGAACTAGCTAGTTCTCTCTGTCTCTGTCTCTCTCTCCTGTGTATAAGCATTACATAGTGCGCGTGCTATGTGCAAAAGAAAATGGATCGTTACACTAAAGTGCACCAGGCGCATGCATACTCGAAATCAAGATGTACCGTATAGCACGTACAGATTACAATACATGGGAAAATTCGTGCATTCGATAACGATTGTGAGAGAGCTTCGTCGGCTTAAAAATTCCGAGATATTAAGTGTTACGATCCATCACTATAAATACGTGATGCAGAGCGAAGCTCGACGATTGTTGCACTCTTATTCCAATAGAATCTTGTTTTGCACGCTATAAATGATGCGTTATACGAATGGAAAATTTCAAACGAGCGTCAGCGCAGGACACGGTATCAATGAACTAGCTCGAGCTGGCGGGTCAATTTCGCTTCGTGCATACATTTTTCATCGATCCTGCTTCGCGAAAACCCGCAGCTATATAATTATCGAATTATTACCCTAATCTTTCAGTGCTTTTAGAATTGTATTGCTCTTTACTCATTTAAAAAAAACGGCAGAAAATTTCAATTGATAATTGAATTAGAAGTATCTAACGCTCCCTATTGATATTTTAATCGGAAATTTTTGCCACTTGCGAATTTACAATACTCCATCTATCGGGGGAATCAAAAAGTTCATAATCATAGCGCGCGAAACACTTTGTCATTGAGGAGTCTACATTCTTAGGATTATCGCACTCGCTCATTTGCTTGTTTTTCACGGACTAGCGCCTTTACCAAACGTCTCATAAGAATTTTAACGTAAAGCAAAAAAAATAATCGAGCTCAATACTCGCCGATGCCCCGCGCTATATTATCCAACGAGATATATAGATTCGAACTGGGAGCACTGCAGCGCCCACAGGCCAAAGTTCCTCGGAGGCTTTTCACCTCGGCATCCTTTTTTGACCTCTATATTTTCGCGCTTGAGGCGCAAGACGGTTCGGTCTGTGTATAGTGAGCTGCCAATGAGCTCGTTGCACCTAGACATACACGTATACGTATACACGAACGAGCGCATGAAACTAGAATTCATAACATGCACCAGTGCGAAAGCTCGCACGCACACTGTTACAATTCGCGCGCGCGCGTATATTTATAAACTCTCGAGGCTCTTGCGAGAGTCTCTGCTTCTCTCAGGCAGATATCTTACGTTATACACAAATGCGCGTGTCTCTTTCTCTCCTATTCGCATTGCAAATATATACACTTGGACTGGAGAAATTATTTACGTAGCTTTAGGCACTCGGGGCTGCGAGAACGGAGCAGCGAACGATTTTCTGAGCTTTTAGACCGGCTCGCGCGTTTCGCTGTATCTCGATGGGAGTTCAGGTGGCGAGATTCATGTAAATTTTCTAAGACGCGTCTATTTCGGATAAATGAGCTTGGACAATTACAAGCCATTACTGTATGAACGCTAATGGTCACACAATATATTTATCACCCTTAAAGTTCGAAATTTAAAAAAAAAAGTGAGTGTAGATGTAAATAAATGAAAAATGCCCTTATTGGGTTAGGTCAAAGCTGCGTATCAAATCGCACAAAAGACAAAAGCTCTGCGTCTGACTGTCTCTCCCTCTTTCTGTTTCGAGTAATGTAACGAAAGTATATATAACGTAACGCGCGCGCGTAGCTCGGGCAGCAGCACAGATAGAATTATTTTCACCGGGTGACCCGCTATTCGACACTCGCACTCTTCTATTGTGCAACGAAGGCGCGCGCGCGCGCTGCATTATTATCCAACGGTTGACGTTGTGCAGCCGCATAAACACAGACAGGAGTAGGAGAAGGCGAGAAAGACAGACAGAGGCAGAGAGAGAAAAAGAAAAAAAATCACCGAGTCGTAATATAGTTGTGAGCGCAGATTTTGCGTTACCGAGCTGCTGCTGCTGCTTTTACTCTGCACCGATATTTACAGAACGCGGTATTTTGGATTTTGTAAATGTCGAGTGTGCGCGCGTAGAAGTTCGAGAACACGCGAAATAGTTGGGTCTCTGTGTGTGTGTGTGTGTGTGCACGTAAGAATGCGAGAATAGCATCGTAAAACCGTGATAATATATAAAGCAACTAATAGCGAGAGTGTTGCAGAAATTTAAGTACTCGCGGCGAGATCGCTATGCCGAGGTTATTTTATGTATATATTGCGAGCAGTACAGGGTATATAATACTTTTTTTTCAACTCGTGCGGAGCTGCATTAAGAATTGATTTATTTGGCATTTAATGGGTGAGGGATAGTAAATAGTAAACAGTAATTGACCTCACTCGATCTCGCGGCTCAGCGAGAGCACAAATTGCGCTATTTAATAAAATAAACACGTTCGCGAAGCTCGTTTGTTCGCGCTTACTATACATTTACCTATTTTGCGATGTATCGAACTATCGATACCAAAGTCGACTCGAAACACACACGTGTGTCCGTGGGTGCATTAATGGATAATCGTCGTGTCGTAACTCGTGCTCGAAAATTATTATTCTACAACTAAAAATTTTAGCCGTACAGGTAAAAAAACGAGGAGAGACTCGACGCAATACTAATATTGGCCTGAAAGCTAAACGACGCGAGCATTGGGATGCATTATGTAGAAATATCAGCTTCCACACACATGACCCATAAAATTGAAAAAGCTGGGAGAAAAATCTGTCTCATTTAACGTAATTGACCCGTTTGCAGAACTACACGCGACACACAAAAGAGCATACGCGAGCTTGCGAGCTGCTCACGATAGAGAGAGAGCGAGGGAGAGACAGAGAGAGAAATACCCGAGAAAAGAATAATTTTCGCCCTACCTCAGAGCAGCGGCACGGCACTCGGAGAGTGGCAAAGACAGAGTAGGGAAAAAGCAGGACTTTTTTATTTCGTCGGGCAAAAAATAGGTCGGGGGGTTATATACGTACGTGTGTGTATACGAGACTTGCCTCATGAGTCGAAGCTCGTGTATTTGTGAGTCGCGCGCGCTTTATGCAGAGGGAGGAGGACTCGCGTGTAGGAAGGAGGGGAGGTTGTGCAGTTCGCGCGCAGCACGCGAAGGACAACGAACCCGGGTCAGAACGACGAACGAGGAGGAGGAGGAGGAGGAGGTAGAGGATGAGGAGGTGTATGCGAAGATGCCTAGTTGCACTGCTACTGCATGCTGTGCGCGAGCTTTTAACTGTGTCGTTGCTACCCCCTCTCGCCCTACACATGCTGCTGCACACATACATCGATCAGTAGCAGCAGCAGCAGTTCACCCATTGTCCTTTTTCCACTGAAAAAGAGAAGCGAAAAAAAAAAAAGAAAAAATCTTCAGATTTGAAAACGCGAGATTCTACACGCGCAAACGCTCAGTCGAGAGTACTCGAAAAAAATTTTCTTTTTTTGTTTCAACGAGCTCCGAGAGATGATTCGATATAAAGAAAGAGAGAGACGGAGGGAGAGAGCTATGTACGGAGCGAACGAGGGCACGTTTGCTTAGAGATTTAAATGCAGCATCGGTGGCATACGTATCATGCGCGCGCGCTGTGTAACGATGAAAGAACCGTTCGAGAGATTCGCGAATTTTATGAAAAGGGAGAGAAAGAGAGAATATGGTACTTACGGCGTGTATGGCGAACCGTTACATAGAGGCAGAGAACGAAAGAAAAGGAGAAATATGAGCTTTTGTTTCTGTGCTTTTGCTATGCATTAGCTGCTCTTATAATACATATAATAGCTCGCTGCTCGCTGCATACTCTACAACGAGGATATGAGAATTGTAAGCTGCAAAGCTATGTACCCGTAATAAGTGTCGCACAGCAGTCATTGAAACGTCATCTCGACTTTTTGGCCGCGCGCGAATTATAGTATATATTTTTTCCGCTTCGACGAGTGCACAAGCTAATTAAAAATAAAATAAAATGAAGCAGCAGAAGAAGAAGAAAGCGAAAGCTGTACAACAGTTGGAGCGCATGATACGCATTTACTCGTATACGTATATAGAATTGTCTATACATATATGAATGGACAACCGCCGTGGCGAGTATATGAGTATATAAGTATATCGATATAGATATGTAGCTCGCGAACGACTACGACGACGACGACGACGGCGCTTTTGCACAGGCTCTCGCACATCGCGAATGCATCGTCGTCGTCGTCGCTGTATGTGCTGAACGAGCGCAGCGTGTATGTGTGCGAGTGCATACGCGCGAGTATATCTATAGACATGCAGTTCGAGGAGAGTCGTTCGCCGGCCTAGATTCGTGCGAGTTCAACGTGCGCTATCGAGGTGACTAGTTCTCTCTCTCTTTCTCTCTCTCTCTCGCGCTCTCTTGTGTCGACCGAGAGTGCGAGACGCTTGCTCAATGCTGCTGCTGCTGCCGCCGCCGCCACTGCTATGTCGGAGTTGTAGCTGTACTCTCCCTGTGTGTATATCATGCATAGCCAGATCTATTGTGCCAAAGTAACAGCGTTACGCGCGCGTTGCGAATTATACATATTTTATTGTAATATATGTAACGCGAGAGTTGATTTTTAATGCGCGTATCATTAATTAATTAAATTTTTTAATGCGTGGAAAAAGGGCAAAGAAAATAAAAAGGTCGATATGCAACGTACTTGCTCGTGGCACGCTTATGCTCGATCCTTTATACGCCGTGTAAGTAAAATCGATGCATCGAGTAGCCTTAACGAAGGCTGCGAGAGCTTAATGCACTATATGTACGGTTCTTTCCAAGTGTCGCACACGAAGCACGAGCATTTATTTTATCGTAACATACAGTCGCCTTTAACTCTTCGCGTTACAGAAAAAAAAAGCGTATACGCAACTACACTTACACGCAGATACACATTATTATAAATGAATGTAATCAATATCGGCACCCGTGAACCTCCTACGCGCAAGGCTCGAACGCGTATTATATATACAGCACACATGAACATATAGCACTGCTCACAATATTATACATCGTCCCGATAAAATGCAACAAGGATTCTGGGAAAAAGCTATAGACGGCCACGCAGTTGCGGATTACACATACGGAGAGCCGAAAGAGTGAGCGAGAGAGAGAAACTTGCAAGTATAAATGTTGCTCAATGTCGATCGGTGCAGCGACCGCTCGAGGACACATTGTGCACGCACATATACATGCATAAATACGTACACGAACGCGCTGGTCGGCCTATAGACAGAACTTTTACTTTCTCGCTGGTAAAAGTCGTACGTATATACCTCCACAATACGTCTGTCTGTCTGACTGTCTGTGTCTCTCGTTTTTTTTTTCGCGCTCGCAAGAGCCAACGACTTTCCGCGATGTTGTACGTGTATGTGTACGCGGAGCGCACGAGTTTCGCTGATGGGTATATGCACCAAGATATATCGTACACTCGTTTTACACGCGATAGAGAAAGTGCAGCAGCAGCAGCAGTAGGGTCGCGATCTCGATGCTTCGATAATGATATAATATTTGCGCGGGCTCGAATTTTGCATCGAGAGGGCTTCAACGAAGTGGTCATTGGCTGCTGCATTTCGTTGGCCCGCGCACAAACGAACAGATTTTCGCTCCGATTTTGGTATCGAAAAATATATCGGAGGATTCGCGAGCATTTTTTTCCCCTATATATACGAGGCGGTCTCGGCGCTTGTGTCGCTCGTAGCACGTGCGTGTGCGAATTGTGTGCGCGAAAAGACTAAGTAGCGGCAAATCGTATACACACATGCGTTCTTGTCTTGACCTAGTTTTTTTCCGATGGGTCTCTGAATGATCGCATCGCGTATGCACACAGGCACACACATACACACATAGTTATAGTCGTCAGTAGGGGAGAAGGACTTATACTTTCCTTTTTTTTTGCCGCCTTTTCTTCTCGGGGTTCTTTCTTCGTGATTTTTGGAATTCAGCAGGATATAGCTACAGCGGGGGAGTTTTTGTGCGATCGAGCGTGCCTATAGAATTCCGAAGATGCGAAATAATATTCTTTCGGGCGTACGCAGGGAGAGTAAGAGACGCAGAGATAGCTAGAGCGAAACGAGTGAACTCGCTATTCAGTCATTTTCTTTTTCACCCAATTTGAGCGTGAAATATGTGAAGTTTAATTTCGAGTAAAACGACTATAACGAGCTGAATTAATGTTAACTATAAGTATTCATTAAGATTAATATCATCGAATTATAAAGCGATCCATTGAAAAATTGTCTTATGATCATATATAAATGGCGTATAATTAGCGTAATACGTAATGCCATGGTCATTATCGAAATTGATCGAAATCGAATAGCTCGATCAAATTCGCAATGGTGTACATAAGCTGCTTACATTGAAAGTATATTAGCGATCTAAGTAAATTAAAAATAAATAAAATAAAACAATAATATAAAATGAAATAAAATGAAAAATAATGAGTTCTCGAGTCAAAGATCTAGGTATTAACTGAGTCTCATCGCAATAATCTGTGTTGGCGAATGACGACGACGACGACAGGCGCCTATAATATACAAGACACACAAGCGCCGCAATATAGTAGCTCGTTATACATTGAGAATCACTGGGGGCCTCTACTGCGAGCACACACACACACATACACACAAACTAAGAGAAAGAGAGAGAGGGAGAGAGCAGCAGCAGTGCATGCGCATATATGCGCGCGCGTCTACGTCTGTGTGTGTATGTGCAAGTGTAATAGTTTCGATTGAAAGGAGGTTACGAAGTGACTGAACTCTCAACGCCTCGACTTAAACATACACACACACACACATACAGCACAGACACTCTCTCGCGTTATAGTGTAGTGTTGCGCGCTTGTGTATTTAGCCAGTGCACTTTACTCGCTGCTACTGGTGAGCGAGTTCTCTGCGCCGAGCTTGCGCCAAGTGACACCGAATGGCGCCACTTTCTTGCGACCGCATGCTCGCGTACTGTATTGTACAGCACTGCACTCTCAGTTTGAAGAAGGCACCTACTAGCGTAAACTTCGTTGTTTTTAATTAAAAAGTTATCAGCAGAACGTAGTAAATTGTGTACAATGGGTGGGATGAAATTTTGCCCTTGCGGTTTTAACTGCAAAATGTCACGTACGACGAAAAATTAAAAAATAAGCGCGCGCGAGTGGTAAATTTTTAAATAACTCGATGAAATGAAAAGGACTTTCTTCGTGGCTGCAAAGATATTGCGTTTACTTTCACAAGCGAGAAAAGAAAATAGAGATTACGTTCGTACTGTTTGTTTTCCACAACTCAAAATTTTAGCTCCTGTACGAGTGCGGCTATAACATGGAATATAATAATGGGACACGATAAACGACATCGCGGATCTCGCTCGTTCGACGCGAGACCCAGAAAAAAAAACTGAGAGAAGGAAAAGAATGCGCCGATGGGCCCCGAAGCGTGTGCTCGGTGTATATAATAATGCAAGCGAATTACGCAAGGGGCACGCACACACGGCACGAGTGCGACCCGTTCTTATATAGCTCGCGCGCGCTCGTTCGCGCGGATTTCGCTTTCTTCAAGGTATACATTTCTGCAATATCTCGTCGCGAAAGTCGTGGACTGCACACAGACAGAGGCACATGACTCGCGCGCGGCAATGCACCGCCGCCGTCGTCGTCGTCGCGCCGTTTACAGCGCAACTTTTCACTCTATAATATGTTTATACTTTTACACGCTGCCGTTGCCGTTGTATACTGGCCCAGCTTCAGGCACCTCACCCACGTAATCAGTTCATACAAAAAAAATAATAAAAAAAATTAAAAGCCATTAGTACGATCGATCTAGCGAACTTTGAGATAACGAGAACGATTGTGTTTTGAAAACATTCAATAACCTACTTTTTAACGACAAAATCAGCGAGAAAAATTCGCGTCGAAGGTATTATGTCTGAGACTGATTACAAAGCTCCCGAGAGATAAAATGAATTCAATGACCGATAAGGCAAGCGGCTTACTATTTCAACGTATCCATAATGAGAGCGATCGATAGGTTTTCGTTTAAATTTTTGCGCGTAAAAACTCGATCGTCTCATTAAAAAAAAATGCGATCGCGCATTTTAAAGCAAAATCTCTGAGGCAGCGTCACAGAAATGACAGAGATTTTAGTATAATTCAATTCAGCGTTAGACGAGCTGCTGCTGCTGTGCGTGCGAAAAGGAAAGATTTACGCTGTGTTAAAGCAGATTTTAAACGTCCTAGAAAGCGCGCAAGCTCGATCGATCGTCGTTCGTTGCGCACATATATGTGTATGTCAGAGGAGTCAAAGACCTCGGTTGCCCCCTTCCGCTGCAACTGCTGCTACTGCTGCAACTTGGTGAACAATCGCAATCTGCTATATATCACGAGAAGCACGAGTGCAGCAGCAGCAGCAGCAGCAGCAGCAGCTCGACTTTCGCCGAGTCGCGACTAGATGGCAACAGCTGTCGGGTGGCGGCGGCGAGTAGCTGGCGGTGGGCGTTCTGTGCGGGAGATTTCTGCAAAACCAACTTCGCGCGACTGATATGGCGCGCGAGTCGGCCTCTGGCGGGCGAACGACCAAGCTCTCCTCCTCGCGACTCGCGAATCCGACGCACGCTGATAACGGAGTAACTTGGACTTATCAACGATAGCTCGGAGTGCAGCAATGTGCATTCGCCGCGTTGGTAAAGACGCATGCGGCGAGTTTCGAATTACCAGTATCGCTTTCGACTCTTTTTTTTATCACTGTTACCTCGAATTTTAGGGATGTTCGATTAAGTATGCAGAAAAAATTATTTACGCAAATATTGATGCCTTGGGGTAATTTTAAATGTACTTACTTACGATTTTTCTTTTTATCATCGATTCAAAGTTTCAAGTGCCTTACCTGCAACAAAAAATTTAACGTACAATTAGCGAAAATAAGAAATTAGGGTAAGAAATTGATTAATCAGTAAATGGCAAAAATGTAATCGAATGAGTCATAAATTTTAGTCAGCATCCAGATTTATCGCGTACACGTACATGGCGCATTGGCCGCAAGCACGCGTCTCTCAAATCCAAATCTATACGCTTATGAAAATCTCCTCTCTTTACGACTTCATCCCTTTTTCTCACTATTCTCGAGGTGCCTCTTTCTCCGAGTGTTTCTCTCTCACACATAGCTAGTAGTTGCAGGTTACTGACCGGCCGTCCACCCCATGTTATATTTATAGTTACTCGCTCACTTGCTACGTTAAAATGTAGCTGCTCTTTTCTCTCTCTTTTTCTCTCTCTCTCTCTCTGTCCTTCTTTCTGTACTACACCTCTATCTTCTGTATACTTCTATTCGCGCAATACTGCGATGTATATACTTCGCGTGTGGATACGTATAAGGCCTAGTGCATGCATAAAGAAGACGAAGAAGAAGAAGTAAAAGAAGACTACAACGACGAAGACGACGAGTAGAGCGCGCGCAATAAGGGAGACGAACTTGGCGTAGATTGAAAGCCCATCGCTATTAAACGCGCGGAATGTTTCTCCCATATAATACACTGTTGCCGAGGTGACGTTACCCGCGTATTATAATATACATATTATATATACACGGCTATATGTGCATCCGCGTGCATGTTTTATCATGGCTATAGAGCTCGATCGTTGTTGCGGTCTACGTATCGAAGGGAAAAGTTTCGTGGCTTTATGTGAATCGCCATAGTCCAAGTGGGAAATTGGACCTAGCATAGTATTGACTAGCATAGTAAGTTGTACGAACGTCGTCGTTGTGCGAGGGGTTATTAATGATGGATTTAGCAGCGAGATACAAGATAGAAGCATGGCTATTCTAGAAGTTTACGAAAGCCCATTGTCTAGATGAAATTTATTATTCACAAGATGTATAGAGCTTCGATAGACTCGCATCGCATTCATTATTGCCGGATTTGGGAAAAATTACGAACTATATTAGAACCGATGTGGTGAATACAAGATATTTTACAGAAAGTCGTACTAATACAAGAGCTTAATTCCAATTAAAAGATTGCAATATGGTGTTTGATTTACACAATTTGCCATGAGCTGTATGAAAATATTTTCAAAAATTAATCTATACTATTACTCCATGTTCGTGCGTGCACTTATAATGCAGGAATTTAATGCAAAATCAGACGTTAAAAATAAGTTAATTGGTGGTGAAATTTGATCAATATACTTTGACATAAAATCTTTGTTGAAAATTAATGTATCACTACTGATTCATTTTTGTTTCCATAAATAAACTTCACAAAAAATGCATGAAAATTAATAAATAAATAAAAATTAAGTAAAGATTAAATTCTGTACTTAAATTTACACATTTTAGTTGCGAATTTACATTTTAATACGGATTTTTCCGATTAATGGTAAAAAAATGTTGCCAAATTCAATCATAATTAAAGCCAGCTTCCACCACTAGACGGCGAGTACCATTATCTATAAATCTGAAAATGACAAAGTAAATATAATAGTATAAGTAAAGCAGTGCTTTACTTTTTGCGAAATTTACGTTTTGTGTACGCTACGTTTCTGTGGAATCATTATTTTTACATTAATTTTGATAAAAATATTTTTAACCGTGTGGTATATACGCAAAAATCTTGGCAAAACGAGTCGAGAAGTTCCCGACGAAATTCCTTTTCTTTTTGTAGGATCAACTGCGACTGCGAGGGTTGCTTAAGAGCTCGCGCATATGTATATAAATTGTACCCCTGCGTGTGCTTTTCTATACACTCCGCGGCGTCGAATCTTCTTCCTCGAAATTATTCGTATACGTCGAAAATATTGTGTGTTCGAGCCAAATGTGTATAAGCAGCGCATCGGAGCATTCATAATGCATAAGACATAGTAAGGATACTTTATTAGATACATTATTCCGCAGCACCAAGGGTTCGATTTATCTTTGAGAATCTCGAGCCGCTGGGCTTATATTATAAACGCGACAAACGTCGCAAGAGATATTAGCTGCAAAATGACAAATTTATTCTTGCGAGCGTCACTGTCTCGGTATTAGGCAATATTGGTCGCGTTTTCCTCGACCTTTTTTTGTTACTCTTGCGGAGGGTCAAAGTGACTTTGAATTCGAAAAATTATTTACTCGCTCTCGTCCTTGCTCTTTTAGGCGATTACGAGATACGTCGCGCACAATATATTTTGCATAGCAAATTTTTCGTCATTAAACCCGCCGCCCACGGGGTATGGCAACAATATAATGTATAAAATAGATCGGAAGATTACTCACGAGGCAATTTCGATTTTACGCCTCGACAGTCGCAAAAATATAACAGCAGTGATGACTGCAAAATCTCACTCCATCATTCTACAATACGGCTCGAGTCGCGAGTTTCTTTCCACGCGATATCTAGTCGACTCTACATCAAGTATATGTGTGCTGCAAGTGTATACGAGAACTTCGAACGTCGTCCAAGACCTTCACCTTCGATAGCCTTTATCCCGAGAGTCAAGTTTATCCATGAAGGCAGCTGCTGCTGCAAGAGTCAAGATCATTGGTAAAGTGGGAGGCACGACACGGACGCTAATTGATTCTCTGTTGTATTACTTCGGCGTCGATTATTTCATTTTATTGTTGCGTCGTCGAGGCATCAATCGAATTATCGGTAAAGGAGCTTTATAGCTGGCTCCTCGAACTGATCCTCTCTTGTTCTCTCTCTCTCTCTCTCTCTCGAATGCACTGCACACGCATATATGTATGGAATTTATATTGAATATTATATAAGGCTAAGTTGCAGTGTTCGTTCGTGACACTAACCTCGAATCGATGCCGCGACCCCCCGAGGAAGGCGGCAGCGGCGCGAGGAGCGAATATTACCCAGGCAAAGTCACGGCCTAGGCCACAGCAGTGCCGCTTCTACTATTCCAATACATATATGCGCGCCTCGCCAAGATATAGACACAGAGCCCCACACACACATACAACCCAGTGGGTGAAAAAGAGAAGAGGAGGGAAGCACGTGCGCGCCCGAGAGCCAAGCTGTATAAGCGCCTCGCGCGGCTGCCTGCCTAGTTCGTTCGCGTTGTCAAGGGTTACGCGACCTTGCCCGAACGCCCGCGCGCGCCACCTTATACGTTACTTGTATACACGTACCTATATATTGTATGTGTGTGCTCGCTCTAGTGCACCATCATCCCACCACCACCACCACCACCACCACCAACGCTATATACTATATATACTGCACGCGTACGCCGTATACGAGGTGCCGTCTCTTCCGGGTTTGAATAGAAATAAGAAGAAAAAAAAAGTAAAACTCCGCTGATGAATGCATATTATATACATGTATATAACATGGCTGAATAAGTTATGCGTAACGGCACGGATCGCTTACGCAATGACGAGATGCGATTGAAGGTCGGGGATGTATGGATTTTTTGTTTTTCTTTTCATATACTCCGTGCTCGTGTATGTGTGTATCTGTGCCGTGCTTATCAAACCCCTTCGCCGAAGGTTTCATAACGGGTAGACATTGAGGGAACTACAGGGAAAGAGAGAGAGAGAGCTTGAGTCGTGATTATAATGAGTGTATCGCAATTACGAGATTTTCAAGGCTAAATAGGACGCGCATTTGCTAATGAAACAACTTCCTCCATCGGGGTTGTTATGAATAATAAGCAAAGCTATTTTATTTAAGGATTCAGATAGCTTCCTTTTCCGTATTTATTTTCTCGTCTATTTTTAAAGATAAAATTTGCTTTAAACGTCACTGATCAATATATAATCGAGAAGAAAGTCGCCAACGCATATCGGAGAAAGGGTCGCGCCGATCATCCCTGTGGATAGTTTTTAAGAATTCATTATGCGCGTTCCAAAGTCGTTGAACAGACTTGAGAACATTATCGTTGCTAGCGAATCTCCTTTTTCTCTCTCGAACGACTTGTAAGGGTGGAAAGCTGGTTCGACTCCCTTAAAATATACTTCGCTCACACATGCGTCCGCGTGTGTACGCTTGGATAGCAGTAAAATAAAAAAAAGAAAATAACGCAATGTAGGCTTAGATATCGCCTTGTACTTTGCACTAGTAACGGCGACGTAAAATTTCAGCATCCACTTAGTGTCTTTACTGCCACCCCATTTATATATCCCGAAATACGTATCTCTATGGTCCGCATGTGCGCTGTACTGCGTGAGCACGTAACTCTGCACCCTTCGCGAATTCGTAATATCTCTACTCGTTATACAGCAGCTAAGCGCAGTCACATGTTTATATCCGATTCGAGGAGAACAAAGAAAAACGTGGCACACATACGCTCCTACGAACTTGTATATTACGAGGACTCGAACCGATTTTTCTTTGTCTTCCGCGTTGCATTTTGCCAATGGCAACAGGTGCTGTGCACTCGATGTGCCCGTACCGTAGTATTATACAGCATATATATTATAAATATGCATGCGACTATACAGCTACATACATATCTACTTTGTGTATTTTACACAGCTAAAAAATAAGCCTAACGCCGATCGAGAGAATATAAGCGAGGGTGACCCATTGGGCGAACTAGAAGGTAGATTTACGACCTCGACCTTTACACCGCGCGTGAGCTTTATTTACGAGCTAAATCAGCTTTATAATTGACTTTGTGTTATTGCATACGCGGAGCGATACACGCGCATATGTTATTCTATACAGCATTCGCGTGGCAAAAGACGCTCCGAGATTGCATTGCACAAAGGACGGCACGTGGAAGATTTTTAGCACGATCTCGCCGGCGTTATTGAGACGCGTGCGAGATTGAAAAAAGAGAAATAGAATACAATTACAAAATAAAAATGCTCCGTATATATAGTGAGCCAGGCACGTGCCTAGGCATCGCACTTTCGGGTAAGCAGTAGCGGTCATATCGTAAGCGCCTGACACGAGCGTTGACCATAATCCCTGCGAATTAAAAGTAAATCACGCGTCGACGCGGGCGATAATCTTTTTATAAACTCCCTGTATAGTCTCCGCGCGTATACAATATGTATGTTTGCAGCTTTATTCTGCTCAAAAAGACTCGGAGAGGTCAGATGCTACCGCGTGATATATATACCGCCGAGTAATTGAGCCAGGCGAGTTGAGACTTCTTTGACCGATTCACCTTCGAAGTAGCGAGGCTGCTGCATCTCTCAGGATCAAGGTTGCAGTCGGCGGCGACGGCGGTGGCCACCGAGTGCACTCGCACCTTGAGCAACTCGCTGCTCTATACACATTGCAGAGAGCGGCCGAAGGTACCCACCGATGAATATGTATATAGTATGTATGGACGCGAGGAGACGCGCGACGCTGGCGCAGCGTTGAAAGCGGATGTGACCATGGCAACGAGACGCGCGAGGCTCGAGCGCGCGAGCCCATGCAGCCCCGCGCTTAATCGATTATATACCACGATTTATGTAATTATTATTATTATTAATATTTTTTTAATAAGGGTTTAGCAAGTAATCGTTATCGATTAGAGAATATTATATATATTACAATAATAATAATTATTATTGTCTGCAATTGTGTTCACGAATTTAATGCGCTTAAAATTTCTACCGGCTCAAATGATTCACAGAATCTCCCACCTTTTCATTATATCGAGTGGATTTTAATTCCTATAATGATTACATTAAATTAATGTGTAAAACGATTTGTACGATCTCGTAAATCTTGCGTAAATAGCCTAGATAATTTTATTGGATTAAAAATGTCAAAAGAGAATAAATTCTGTTGAGACGATGTTTGTTTTGATTGACCGCAACGTGAGAATATCCGTAATAGTAAACGGAGAAAAGAAAGTCGTCTCGTGAATACATTACACGCTTTAAATGGGTCATTGACTGCGGCCGATGAGTCATGATTTTGGAGGCATCAATATGTATACCACACACGCGCTTCGACATCATAATACATCATCAAACAGTATCGGTAGAGGCTCGTCGCGTCAGAGGTGTGAAAGTCACGTGCCTGCTCGACTTTTTTAAATGCCACGAATATATAGCAGGTGCAATGAATCAGTGTGTAATTTGCCACTTGGCGCAAGCTGCACGCGGCCACAGCCGAAATACCACTGTAATTATCTTAACTGTCAACTACGTAGTAATAAAGACGCGTCTATTTTATGTGGCAGGCTAATGATCGCGGTCGTGTCGGAGCGCCACTTCGAACACGAGCGCCTGAATTTTGATCGATGACTTTTTGGGCCATGGCGCACTTACAGTTGGTCGGACGCTGCTGCTGCTGCTATGTGTTACGTAATGCATGGCGGTATACAGTGCGGCCGCAGCAGCAACTCTTGTGGCCCGGGAGATCATTAATCAAACTTTTTTCGCCTATGCACCCGTCTCGATTTACTTTGAATATTTTATTTTCGTGTTTGTGAATTAATTTCGGGTGACATTTTGATAATTTAATTGACAGTTTGATGAAATAATTGTTCAAAAACAAGTTTTTAATTTTTACGTATTCAAGTTGTTCATGTCCGTTAAATTGTATTTATTTTATATTCTTAGTTTTTCCTGCGGCTTAATCGGAGATAAGAGAGGAAGCTATAGCTATTAAACTATCGTGTATTAGTAATTGTCATGTATGTCCTGGCATTATACGTACTTTACATTAATATAAATGATACAAGTACAACAACGTAGAGTAGGCTTTTCATCGACGTCTGGCGCGGGTGGCTCGAGTGCTGCTGCTACTGCTCTATGGTGGATATACACTTGCGTGGGTGTACGTCGGAGGCATGGTGTATATATGGTGAAAGCGAGGCGCAGTCTACATAGCGTATGTACGCGACCGAGGGTGCAGCGTACTCTCAGGGCTTTGGTAACCATGACGACCGCCACCACAACCCCTTGCATCGCGAGCTCTTTTACTCAACCCCGTACAAGCTTTGCAGTTTTGACGGTACGTGTATATGGGAGCAAGAGAGAGAGAAAGAGAGAGAGAGAGAGATAGAGAGAAAGACGGAGAGTTGCTGCCCTCACTTTACACGTGTGTGTATGTGTGCGACTGGATGTTTGTGTGTGTGTCTCTGTCTGTCTGTCTGCCTGCCTGCCCGGCCGCGCGCGATTTTTGCGAGCTCGATAGAGAGTCTACGAATCCTTTGTTCTCTCTCTCTTTCTCTCTTTTACTCCACAAACGTTCGTACATGTCAGCAGCAGTAGCAGCAAAGCCATTCGTGCTCTATCGGGGACGCGTCGAGCTTCTGAAAAGATGCTATGGGGGTGCGCGTTGGAGACGTTTTCCTTTGTCTCGCGACATATAACGACTGCCTCGTGACTTACATACCTCGCTGCTACTGCTGCTGCTGCTACTGCTGCTGAATTTGACGAACCTGCGCGGAGTAACGCTGCAAAAATTGTAACGAGCCAACCGAAGAATATTCCATAAAATTTGAAAGTTTCGCGTGAATTTTTTGTCGCTCGATCGTTTTGAGGTAAAAGAAAAATGGCGCAGCTTATGCAGCAGCCTGTGCAGGCGAAATGAAATTTGAATTGGTAACGCTTGCGTCGCGCTTATATTCGAGCTTTGCGCGTGTCTCTGTGTGAGAGTGAGTGTGGCAGCGCAACGTCGAATTGCGCCAAGCCCGACCAACTTGGAAATTCACCCTCGCTAAATACACGTTCAATTTTAATACCCTCCCAGCCAGTGGTAGTAGTAATAGCAGCAGCAGCAGCAGCAGCAGCAGCAGCAGCAGCAGCAATGGGGTTGCATGTATACTATACACACCTTCGCGTGCATGTACGCTTCACCGCGACGCAAAGCCTATAGGGTAGGTATATCGTTTCCATGGCTCGAGCACGATGAAAGCATTTTTTCCTTTTTTAATAAAAAATTAATAAGCCATGCAAATTCATGGGGATAAAAAAAAGTCGAAGAAATAGTCATACGGCATGCATCGATTTCTAATACAGAGAGGACGTCGCACGAGCGAGCCTGCACATAGAGAATCTCAAAGGCATTCTTATATAGAGATGAACTGCCTGTGTACTGCTGCTGCGGCTGTGGTGCTGCTGCACCACGTTCGAGTTGCCGGGGAGAGTGTATAATTGGCTCGTAGAAAACGAGTATCGAGATCGGAGCGCGCGAGGAGTAGTATATAACTATCGTGCGGAGGCTCGAGAGAAAAAGAGAGAGACAGTGAGCGAGAAGCGAGTTATATAGCGTAGTTGTAGAGTCCCGGTCACCGACATCAAGTTTTACCCGCGCGCGCCTGCCTGCCTGCCTGCACACCAATACCACGATAGCACGATTAGATATATATACTGCACACACAAGCGCTTGGCTATAGTATATACGTTTTTGCTATATATATATAAACGAGTGGGTTACTCAAGGCGTACATAGAGAGAGAGAAAGAGAGAGAACGAGAGAGAGCTCGGCGAGAGAGACTATGCGCTGCTCTATACGGTGGACCTTCACCGCATGAACGAGGTCGGCGCCCTTGACTGCACTCTCTCGAGCGAGCACACTCCAAGAGCAATGCGCTCTCGCTCGCTCGCTATATTCTTTTTCTCCGCTTTTTTTTTTACTGCTGCCGCTGCTACTTCGTGCAACAACAATCACACATATATAACAGCCACGTATAGATGTGCAACGAGTCGAGAGAAGAGAAGAGAGAGAGAGAAAGAACTCGAGCGGAGCAGAGATAGAAAATATACGCGTGCGCGCGCATATATATGGGCCCAGAAAAACTAAAATAGCAATTCTGTTATACACGCTAGCGCTTAAATGTATAAGTGGTTCGCGAGTGCGCTCCGAGGATCTTCGCGCGGCTCTTAAAGAAATTCAACTCGACTCGAGGCTTCTCGCTGCCTGTGTGTGTGTGTATCTTCGATTTGTTGCGATAAAAATTTTCGCTCGTACAGCCGCGCGTTTTCTTCCCCTTTTCTCGAGAGGCGCGCAAGTGCACGCGTTTTTCATGATTACACGCACGCCAGCCGAAGCTCTTATGCAGTATACTGTACGCACATAGGCGTACACTACGCGTTTATTATGTCTCGTAATCGCGAGGCGCTTCGCGCAATTATTTCGTGTGTGTTCACACGATCTGCAGCTTTCATATTTATATCTAATCTACTACACGCAATTTGCCACGGAAGATAAGTGGACTGCAGTCATTGCTCGTGTTTTCGAGTTGCATAAACTTTTGGCCCGAAGCGTCGCCGATTCTAACGTAAACACGATTCGTATATAATAAACGATATCATCGACGAATCACGCGCGCGCCTTGTCAATTCGTAATTGGGCAATTAAATTAAGTTTTATTTCGTACTTGACGGTATTTTGCCCCATGGCAAGATATCAATCTACGAGCTGCTTGATTATAGCTACTGAAGAGGAGCTTTACAATTATTCAAATGGATCGACGCGACGACGTATATAATGTGAGGGCAATCTCATCAAGTGATGCGCGCTAGTATATAATACATTAATGGGTCAGTGGCATCTAATTCGCTTCGACGTATATCCGCCGAGTCGTTGACTATACCAATGGAGTTTAAAATCATTTATTGTTAAAAACATGTACACGTATATACTTGGCATTATTTTACCGATTTATATAAGCACACGCAGAAAAAAGAAAATATTTTTCATACTTTTCATCGTGTTATACGCGTACAAATTCCGCGACAGTAAATACATGTCGCGTCGTGTATAATACACATACACAATGGCCACGTGCAGAGGCGCGTCGTCGTCCGCGCGCTACCAACATCGAGATAGTTGCACATATTACCAGTGTGTAATACACCCACTAGACTCGAGGCGGTTCAAGTGAGATCGCAATCTCGCCGTCCTTGGGTCAGGGCTCGCTCGCTCGCGCGCGCGGGGCTATTGCTCTCCTCTCCTGTGCACCACAGCAAGAGAAAGACAGAAAGAAAGAGAGAGAAAAGCGAATGACCAGTTGGACGGGATGTACCAGAGCAGCAGCTCGTCGCGTGTATTTATAGTGCACAGTTCGTGTCATTCATCGCGCTCGCACGCGCGCAAGTACTCGCTACGTACACGTATATGTAAGTCTTTACATGTCCAAAGTGCATGTGTACAAGCGACGAATAAAAGCAGCGACGACAACGATGAGCAGAGGCGAGCGTACTCTTACGCGGTTGATACAATCGCCGGAGAGAAAAACTGCGATACTGCGCCGTTCGTGAGATCACTTTTGATGCAGATAATATACGGTGGCCGATCCGTCATCGTCTTCGTAGTCGCACCGTTTAAATAATATAATACCATACGATATATTCGTATATATTCAAATATTTTGACTTTGCCACTTGCAGATTTGTATTCAAAGGTACTCGCCATCTAGCGGCGGAGGCTTGAAATGATATTATTGTATTTAAAGTGGTTAAAAACTGGTCTAAATTTGTTCTATTTCTAACATAATTATATCAAAAAAATTGTCCAAAACAAACTAATAATTTAAACATTTTTAAATAATCGTTTTCGGTCATCAGACCATCATTAATGTCGAGCATGTCTATCAGAGAAAAAGTTCGCACATAGTTATGCGATTTTTTCCTTGATTCGCTGAAAGTTACTGGTTTTAGAAGTATCACGTATATCGTATCGATACCTGATACAAATTTGCAGCGCATGATTAGATAGATCACCAACCAAAATTTTTTACGCTGATTATTTTAAGAAAGATTCATCGAAAGTTATCTTTTACGTCACTAATCGAAAGTTACGAGTATAAAAAATGTACGTGGCTTATATACTGCATATGGTTAAGACTTTCATAAATTAATTACGGGTCACTAGGGTACACAATCGTTAGAAATAACGTCATTGAAGATATCATTGCTAGTACAAGAGCACAAGCGCACACGCCCGCATCAGAGAGCGTTGCCCAGTATTTTCCAATCATATTTTACAAATACCTTTAATACAATAATTATTTTATCGTATTTTCATGAATAATGCTCTTTATTTGTTTTAATTAGAAATTCGGAACTTAACACTCTAGTATTAAGTAATATTTCCTCTTAGGAATCCCATAATAAGTATAAAATTATGAAAAATAATTCAGTGAAATTTTATTCGATAATGATCGAATATTTGGATAAAATAAACATTTGAATTTTTACATAATATTTCTCCTACCCAAGAATTTTCATTCAAGTTTTGGTTTCCTTAAATGTATACTAAAAAATAAAATACTACGTTTTACCTATTCATTCCTTGAACGCCCGCGTCTATCTACGAGCTTGAAATTCTGATACATGCGACTATGTAATAATGATGAAAATAAATCTTCTGCTTTGTAGAAAATCTTTGTACATATATGAATTCTGAAACCAACATACCGAGATTGGAGGTATATTCTATCATTCACACGGGTATTGGAAAAAATAATAATTTATGCTCACGAAAGTCTTATATAATGCACATTTGTATTGAAGCATGTGTATCAAAAAATCATGCACATGTCCGATCAGAAGAGAAAAAATACAGAAAAACGCGATGCCAAGTGACATATAATCTATAATCGTCGGTGAGACACTTTTATGTATGAGAATCAATGTCATGGAGTCTGCACACATACGGAATAGTACGCGCACGCAGGTATAGGATAGAGATATAATACACACACGGGTGTGTATCTGTCGTCACCCTTTGAGTCGCAGCTGGATACGAAAAGAACGTCAGCGGCGGCGGCAGCGGATCCTCGGCTCTTCCCACACATCTTTCATCGTCGTCATATTCGATGATATTTATTTTTCCCCACGGCGCACAAATTTTTATGTGCGTATTCTTCATTTCATATTTTACGATAAATTCGGGTGAAAGATGCGCGCGCGCGAGCAAGCGAGCTCGTACCTATACGCACATTATATAGAATCCACATTTACGGAAGCGAGGAGCGAATAATAAAAAAGGGTTGGCCGTGAATGTTAGATGTCGAAGGGTTGGTACTGCACTTTTGTATCTGGATATGAATCAAAAGATACCGATGAAAGGTGTCTTTATTCAGGAAACAAAAATATATAACCGAATATGGGGAATATTTCGAGGAGTTTGAGTGCTAGCCTAAACCTTAGAAT
The DNA here is from genome assembly GCA_902732785.1 of Trichogramma evanescens. Taxonomy (NCBI): domain Eukaryota; kingdom Metazoa; phylum Arthropoda; class Insecta; order Hymenoptera; family Trichogrammatidae; genus Trichogramma; species Trichogramma evanescens. Next base: position 214,719 of record CACVKI010145060.1, read on the forward strand.
TTTATACATCAAAAGTGGAAAAAAATACGACGGCAAGAACACAGAGTGACAGATGAAAAAATTGATTCATTCTATAAATTTTTATATTTTATCTCTTATTCAGTTGAACCACAAAAACGGTTATTCAGTTATAAAACTTAGTGAATTTCAATAAATGTTGATAGTAAATAATAAATAAGGCTGTTAAATTTTACAAATAAGTTTTATGGACGAGAGAACTTAAGTAGACAAAATGACAAATTGTAGACTTTATTATTAAGAAATCACACTGGACTGCAAAGAAAAACAATCAAAATCGATAAGAGATCCATTCATACGTATGGCTTCATATAGGATTTCAGCGATATTTTGCTTTTTCGATAAAATAATAAAAGAAACTCTAAAACTTCATCGAATCCAATCAATTCTATCATTGGTCAAAAACTACTTCTCTTGAATAAAATATATTAAACTGCTTGCAAGAACAAATGCGCGCTGCAACAAAACGAGTCGAAAAAAATAGTTTATCTTTCTTCTAAAAATAACTCGGCAGAACGATTTGAAATCATTATAAGAAATAATAATCTCGTAGAGTCTAAAAATAAGCAAGAGAGCAGCAGTGCAGCGCGGTGCAGCGCGGCATCACGAAGCACACCATTAGAAGAGTTTGCAGGGCAGTCAGGTATACCGGGAGAGAGAGAGTTGCAGCATTATAAAGCTTGCTTAGAACTACACTCTTGCAATTATTCCGAGGAACGAAAAAAAGAAGAGTACAAGAGAGAGAGAGAGAGAGAGAGAGAGAGAGAGAGAGAGAGAGAGAGTGGAGAAGGAGAGTGGATAGGGGGTTATGCGGAGCGCAGTCGAGCGAGTCAATTTAGAGCAAACGCGCGAGGCGCGCGCGCGCGCGTAAGATGACGCGAACTTGCGAGTGCGGGGCTTAGAAAAAAACACACAACGAAGAACAAGAAGAAGGCGAAGACGAAGTAGAGGCAAGAGAGTCGAGAGATAAAGCCAACTACGATTTCATTGCGGGTCTGTGACCGAGACACCGAGGATCAATGCACGCCACAGACCTTGAAGAGCTGCGCCGCACTGCTGCTCTGCCCTCTCCTTCGTGCTCTTCTCCTCTTTCTTTTATCTATTCCACAACTTCTTCGTGCGCTTATATACACGAGCTCTCGGCTTCTTCGCGAGCGCATCTTCTTTCACTCTCGATACAATTGAATCTTTCTCTTTCGTTCACGCAGCTTAGTAGCTCGGCCAGAAGCATTAGAAAACGCGTGTAGCCACCGCTTTATTTTGCAAACGTTTGCGTTATCTCATGATAATAAAATTAACGAATGCATATTTAATAGCTATAAATCAAATCACGCATCAAATAATCATGAAAACTTGAACGATAAAAAAGAAGATGGATGCGCGGAAGCGCACGTGTTTTAGCGAGTGCAATGCCAAGTTTGGTGTAGCTTCCGAGCTACGGCAATTACATGCGAATGTAAGGTCGACCTTACGCGGCTTAGAGAACGCTAGCTCGCGACCGAGCACGCATTTATAATATAAACTCGTTACCCGGTGGCCCGGAATATGATTCATAATGTCAACTTTTACCTCGACGCGCAGTTTTCATTAACATGGAAGCGCTACTGGCACGTGTCGGGCATTATAATTACTCTTTTTTTTTCTTCTTTTTTTATTATTGCGGAAATTCATTCGACTCTCTGCATCCACGTGTTGATGGTGGTGCATGGGGTTATCCGATCCCTCACTGTTGGCATTTTATATTCGATGCAGCGATTTTACGAATGCAATCGATTACTCATTTATGAGCTCCAAATTTTTTTCCTAATAATCGTGTGGTAAAGTTTACTCTATCTCAAGCCCTTTCCCGAGGGAAAAAATTGTCATCCACCTTTCCGCTAGTGCGAATGCAAATTATATATAAAAAAGGAGCCTATTAATGTGGATTAATGCGCGCATTCGTATGTATTTTATTCATAAAAAGTATGCACAAGTTCTTTTTGATAATATGTAATGTGTCGACTGTAGGTGCAGGATATTTGTAGCTTATTATAGTGTACAGATCATTCTGACATAGACAGCTGCATGTGGACGGCGTACGCGCCTTTACAACAGGTCGACCCCTTCCGCCCGCACCTCCACTCGCGCTCGCTACAGCCAAAGCTAATAGCGACATTGAAATTACAATACAGCTGCTGTTTAGTGGAAAAGGGAATTAAGAACCGCTCGTCACTGCACTCGTTGATTTATGGATCTTCCCTTATGCAAAATGAGTTTGGAACTCGCGGAATCGGATTAATGAAACTGTCTTATTGCTGTTTGTGTCGAATCAACATAATGCATCCACTTATTATACCCGAAGTGATTATTGAAAAAAAATTTAATATTATATTATTCCATTCAAACAATACATCTTACGGTAAAAAGTTTCAATATTAATCATGCACTGATGACTAAAAAATGACAATTAGAGATGTTTTAAAATACATTATGTACGATTAATTTTTTTGGCGATTTTTCTATTACAATCGTGTTACAATTATTAAGCGTATTTGAAATGACCCGAATTTTTAATAATTTAAAGAATTTAGATAAGTTTTCAATTTTTTTAAATACAATAGTACAACTTTGAACCTCTGCCACTAGATGGCGAGTACCATTGTACGTAAATCTGCAAGTGACAAAGTATAAATAAATATATAAGTAAGTAAAAATAATATATAATTAAGAAATATAAATATATAAGTAAAAATAAATTAACAGATTCAATTTGATAGCGTTACAACGAATTTCTGAAAATAAAAATAACTTTTGAAAATTGTTTCAAATGGTAATTTGCACGTACTTTATATAATCGAAAGATTGTCATTGAATAGCGAAAAATGTGGAGGATTATGTAGCCATAAAATGTTAAATATTTCTACTACGATCACTTTCTAAGTAAAAAAAAATCATAACCATATAATCATTTCATTAAATGAGGCTGATAAAGTTCGTACATGCTTTTGAGACCATGTTAATTTTATAAAATATATGAGTAGGATACTAAAATGTCAATGAATGTACCAATATTTCATAAAGTATAACAATATTTTATTTTTGTACAATCAAGGAATATTTGACTAAGTCTCGTACGATATTTATAAAATAATAACATTTCATAACATTTATGTAGTCCCAAAAACATAAACAAATTTTAGCTTTTTTCTATCTGGAATTCGTTGCAGTTTTGTAATCGCATACTCTTCCATTGGCCGTATAGGTCGGTTTACGTAAAAAAGATGCAATTGTTAAATGCAATAATATACGTTACAATTTAAACCATGAAAAGCCTGAGAAAGACACTTTCTTAGCTCATATATGAATAAGCATGTCGATCATCGACCGACATTTGACGTTTTCTCGGTGACAATTGCTTACCTCTAGGGGTCCGCCTTAACATTTTATATAATTGTCACTGGCTTTGCGATATTTTGTATGATCCCGACAAAGGGTTGTAACTCACCTATGCGTTGTGGTTCGATGTACTTCACGTCGTCACTTGAACATTTCATACGAATTCAATAAGGGAAGGACCGTTACACTCTTTCCGATCACCAATCGCGTTGATTTAAAATTTTGCAATGGAAAGAGATAAATTACGTGCACGACACGTAGCATTAGAAAAAAAATTGTATTAGCCACGTGTAATGCAAGCTGCTACTGGCCCATTTTTCATTAAAAGATCGATTCATTTCAGAAATTTCGTTGTTCACTGTTGCAGCTTTCTATAGCGTCATCGGTTACGTGTACACATCCCATTATTACACCTACATGCTCGATAACCTTTGGAACGTCTACCTTCGACACGTTCGACATCCGCACCTATTTTCCTTCGTTCAGCGAGTACCTTTTATCCTCTCTCCCTCTCTCGAATTTTATGTAAAAAGGGTAAAAGGGATCCTTAACAGATGCAAATACATTTTTCGTCGTTCTATACAAAATACGAGAAAAAAGAACCAGACAAGAGATCGATTTTTCAATATTAGGTAAAAGTACGACAGGGCGAAAGATCGGGACTTTTTCCCGGAAATTGATGGAAGGATGAGCGTGTGTGGCACGCGCGTTGCGTGTAATATGCGTAACAATTTAAAAAGGGTTTTTCGAGTCGTTGCGACGCCAGTGTAATATAAATTCAATGGGAACAGATGCAACGCGTGCGCCACGCAATAAGTATAATACTCGCTGCGCGCGGTTTACATTATTCGGAGGCAGTTGGGCCCTGTGCACATTGCGTATACATATACGCGTTTTATAAGTATCGCCAAGTCGGTTTCATTGTACGATCAATTTTTCGAGACTCCTACAACGTAATACAAGGGGTAACGATGAGCCTGTCCATTTTTGTATCTTTCGGCAATGCAAATTTTATTTTTTTGAGTTTCTTTCATGCAGCTTGATATTTTTCTAGTGCGATTCCATTAATAAATAATCATTATTTCGTAAAATATTAAATGGTCGCTGTCAAATATTTCAAGATAACAGTTTACATTTTTATATTCTAGTTTCGAGGATGGATGTATTGTACTTTCTTATCCGCTTAGAGCCGATAGTAGCGATCAGTGTGGCAGTTTTACAAACTTCGTGAACGAATCATGAAATCAGACTGAAATCGGTCTCATCACAGAGTTCGTTCAAGAAGTTAGTAAAATTGCCGCACCGATCGCTAGTATCGACTCGAGGCGGATAGATAATTATCATAAATAATGAAATCGAAATTTCCAAATTTTTCAAGGTCAATGAAAGTAGGTCACTCCGAACTTTCTTTTTTTAATTTGAAAGTTTGAAAGTTCTTAGATTTTGATAATTTGTTGATTTAGGATGCTGTGATTTTAAGAACTTTTGAGCTGTACTCACCAATAACTTAAACTGTGTGTTACAATACATTTCTAAATAGATGCTGCGTACCAATTTTGGTGCACTCGTTATACTTTCCAATGAATCGACAGATGTATACTCACAGTTCAATGTAGAATTAGGATGGATCGTAGTAGATATCGCGTCCGGTAGAAAACGCCCACTTACATAATATTTTTTCTAACAAAAACATGAAAAAAACGATGATGTACTCGATTTTTCATCGTTCGCGTGGCACAACCCTTTTTTCTTCAATATATTTGCTATACACCCCAATGGTGTATATTGAATGATTTCGCGTGCACGTAAAAACGACGTAATTCAAGAGGCCAAGTGCAGAGGTTTCATAATAATACGATACTTCAGCGTGCGAGTAATAAGCACACGCCTCGATGAAATAATAATAAAAGAAGAAGAAAAAAAACAACAACGAGGCGGGCACGATCCTTTAACGAGAGAGAGAGAGAGAGAGAGAGAGAGAGAGAAGAAGTGCACACGGGGCACGAGCCGCGCAGCACACACGATGAGGGTCAGAGACAGAAATATCCTTTTGAAGGATCTTACGTTATATTATACGGAGCTCACAATGCCACTATAATGTGTACTACGTGCTGTAGGATACGCACACGCGTTACGTGTGTCGCGCCATGGATTTATTGTGCGCGCTCGATTTATAATAAGCGTGTATTATTATAAACGGTAGCATCGCCCATGGCTTGTGTGTTGAGTGCACCTTATACACGTCGTGCGCCGCGTGTCGAAAGACGACGGCGACGACGTGCGCACGATTTCCTGTCAAAATTTCATCTTTTTATTGAAAAATCGATCGAAGGAAAATCATTGGATTTTTTTTATTACAAAGGAGGAAACTGTAAGGAATTTTTAAAAAGAACAAAAATATCACTTTCGTATTTAACCTTTCAATAAACAAGATAGATGTAGAGATAGGTATAAGATCAAATCAACCGATGAAACTCTTTTTTTGATTTGGTTTTCATTCTGCACAATGCAACTATCATCAGATGAACAAAAATGTTTGGATAAAAAAGTCAAGGCAGCTTTTTTCCACTACACGCAACTAGCTTGGGCGCGCTCGTGGGTCAAGTAATAACAAGGACAGCGAAAGCCGGTGGTTGTCAAAATGGGCAAAGGGAGAAAAACGAATTTTAAAGTTTATATTAGGAATAATTGGCATTTAAACTTTTTTCAGATGTTTTGTTCAACAAATAAAAACCATTTCAAGATAATAAAATAATTGACTGGCTTGATCAATAGTGCTATTATACCCACAGCTAAGGGCAAACGTGACAGATGAGCCACTTGCTTATAAAATCGAATCAGACAAAAGTTTGAGTTTGTAGATTTTTATTGGCATAATTTTATATTACATTGCCAGAACACTTTTGAATCAGACAAAATTCGTATCGGGTATTGAGCAGCCATCTGTGAGACTTGGGCCGAAATTCCAGATGAGTCCCCAAAATTTTAGAAAAATCCTTGGGTAAGATAGATCACATCGGTTACCCACTGAGAAAAGAGAATAAAAAGAAATGGAGAAATTCTATAGAAAATTCAAGTCTGAACAGGGTGCTGCAGCGGGAGAGTCCTATAAATAACCATGTTATTAAATGATCAAAGCTGTTAACTTCGAAATAACAACATTTAAAAATTTTCTTTTTCATGAACTTGCGTGCATGATTTTTTTTATCAAATTTCGAATTATTCACCATCTCATTGTTTATTAAAAGTTGTAAATTCGTGGTTCTCACAAGAAACCATGTAAAAAAGTTAAAAATTTCGTTTGAATTTTGAATGATACTCTCGAACTTTCTCAGCCTATTCGCTGCATACGAAACTCTCGCCCCCTCTGTAAAACTATAGAAGCAGAATGTATAGGGCGAAAAGTTTACAACGTCGGAGCTACCCTCGCGCTTGTATACGTTCCCTTCCAACTTTTCGTCTTGCAAGCTGATGCAAGATTAAAACAAAAAAGAGGAAAAACACAGCGAAAAAAGTGAGACCGTGGCAAGGAAAATTTAGCGCTGCTGCGCACGCGAGGTACTCTGCAAACTACCTCCCCCACCACCACCACCCCTGCACCCACGCTGCGTGATGTCTGAGACCTGGGGATTTTTAACGTATATATTACGACGTTATATAGAGATGCATGTTGTAGTGTTGGTAGCGGTGAATTAATCCCCCTGTACAATACTCTTGATGTACTCACCGAACGAACGTCACGCATGCAATGACTGACGTACGAATTTGAGTGCCAAGCTTTAGAAATACACCAATATTCGCAATAATCCTCGCACAGGGTCGTATTTACGTACTGCTTTTTAACAAGCTCCTGATACAAAGCATCTACGACGAGCCTGGGCAGAATATTGATGGCCGTACGCGATGATGGTCACGAATTAACAGTTGCTATATGCAACTTCACGCTCGACAAATAAGGGATGAAGTTTACATTGGACTTAGATACATTCTGCGGATTCTAATGATAAAGAAGCGCACCATACACGATGTTTATAGCACGTTTATATAAAATTGAGGTATATTAAAATTTACAGATTTTCGACGCTATGGACGCAACACCAATCGGCGCGCTCGATGGTCTGCAGGCGACACCAATGAACAAAGAACCATTGCTCGCTCACGATAGGCGCAGAAAAAAGGGCCGAGCGAAACCCAACAAAAGTAAGTGTATGCATAAAAAAAAACCAACACCGATCGAAACTGCAAAGCCCACGGTTAGTTAGCACAGCCCCCCGCCTGCTAAAAAGGGGGAAGTGGGGGGATTATAACTCTCGAGGAGACCTTAAACTTCTTGAGGCTATCGTAGCCAAGGGGGGTCAACTCGGCGCGCTCGAGGGAGGAGTACACAGGCAAGATCGTCGAGTCTCGAGGTCAACGTACCGCGCGTGCATTAACGTATAATATATAGTCGATCGCTGTCGTGCTGAGCCTCCTCGATTCTGACCCTATATAGCATATAGAACGTACGGTGTACTACATCGAGTTACGTAAGATTATACACGAACGCATCCGCTACCACCACTACTACACATAGTCCCGGTTGAGCTGCGCCGAGTTTTGCATTAAAAGTATAAGCGGATTTCCAGCCCGAAACTTGGTCTTGCTGTAAGCTACTGCTGTTTTCTCGCCGTAGTCGACAAGACATGTACAACACCATGTTGAACGAATTAGACGCGCGATCGCGACGTAACTGACACCCCCCTCGAAGCGCTGCTGGCATACGTACTTGCATGCGTGCAACGATATACCATTTTATTCTTTTTTCTTTCTTTTCTATCTGCATTTGTATCGACCGCAATTGGCGCATGTGATTCACCCGCACGCACTAGGTATACACACACACGCCACCTCGTGCATCTTTTATTTCGGACAGCCGATGTACGTTGCACGTATTGGCGCACAAACACACATACAGACACACACGCGAAGTTTTGGCCGCACTATCGCGCGTGTGCGTAATAATAATATTCAAATCGTCGTCGTCGTCGTCGTCATTACACACAGACATACATACAGAATCCCTCCCCTTAAGCGCGCACGTCTGTACACATACAACAGGGGGGCCAATTGCACGCGATATACATATTGCAAGCTACCCGTGGCCGACACATATTATATCGACGTTTATGTAATTGCACTAGTCTTCGACGCGCGCCGCGAAATAGGCGTACACGAGCAATTTTATTATAGCTTCGGTTTCGTTTAAATTTAATATGCACATATTCACATATGCACACTCACGCACGAAGCCGAGCGACGCTTCTCTTTTTTTCTTCTCTTTCTCGGTATCAAGCGTAGAAAACATCGCGCGAGAATACGATACAACCGGGGGATCGCGTGTTACGCGTATAGGTCGCATAATAACTACGCGAACATTTGTTATCATTTATCCACCGATAAAAAAATAGTCTTGTAGACGCGATCGTACAAGTGCACGGAAGAAAAGAGAATACCGACTATTTCACGGTGACAAATTGTTCGCGGAATAATCGCAAGGTTGGCTAGATGCTATTATATGATTGAGGCAACCCTGAACAGATCACCCCTGAAGAGAGCACCTTCGAAACGCGGACTTACGAAACGGGCTGCCGCGTTTCAGGGGCAATCGTAGAATAGCGACATCGTAGTAGATGTGTCTAGCCCAGGCTGGATAGTTGTGGATTTGAAAGTATCAGCTGGTATACGGCGTGTCATTGAGAAAAAAATAACAAACAAACCTCAAATCAGTTCCCAAACATTAACAGATCGTAAAATAACGATTGCGTAGTAAATATTAAATTTTTTTGTATCCACAGCCGATCTTGGAGTGCCAAACGAGGAAGACGATGCGCAATAATGTCTCGAATCGATATCGAATATTTTCATTTGCTCGTGCGCGATTAACTCGCCGTGCAGCTCGAATTATATGACCGCAATAAGGAACTAGCGAAAAAAGCCAAGCTATCCGTTTACAGTACAGGAGTATGATAGCGACAATTACGCGCTCTTGGAACACGATTAATCAACGCGAATATGGCCGAGCTCGAGGCTCGGGTATGCGTGTCGAAAATCATCGATCGACGATGCGAGAAAATCGTCGCGCACTTTTCTGTCGTCGCAATTTGTTGTAACAAAGTTAAAAAAAAAAAAAAAGAAGACGCGAGAGGAACTGAGGAACAAAATTTATCGCTCATTGCGTTCGCGATTCTCTCGGGTGTTATATGCATCGAATATAATCGGATGTTTTCTCAACACACGTTACTCACATCACGGACGTTTTCTTTTCAAGAGTAAACTCGTTCACAAGGTTAAGCAAAGATTAGCCACTCGTTTATTCGTGTATATGTGTGGCTTACACATACATAAACATACTCGCGCACGACGACGTATAATAATTTTTTTTTATATGTATCATAATATGAAGAGCATATCACTTGAAATTGGCAACCTTGACTGATAAAACACCAATGACGGTACTGTATCACGAGCTTGGATAAATGCGTATGATTTTTCTTCTCTCTCTCTCCCTCGAATCTTTCATCGCTCATTATCGATACTTTGATAAAACTCACGGATCTAGATGACGTTACGACGACGACGACAAAAAATTCGACTATAGCCTAGCGTGATGCAAGTCACTGTTATGAGATGCCAATTTTGTGCATAACGCGAGCGCATACACGGACGCATCGCGATAAACGACTTACGTTGCACACGTACTGTGTTCTAACTTTGAACTGTCCACATGTAATTCCGGGAATAAATAATTCATCATCATTTCTCATTATCATTTTACTGATCGATATTATGCTACACCTTTAACACACAAAATATAAAATAATTATATTAATCAATAGATTCAAGGATATCAGCGAATAAATAGAAATATTTTATGACTTTGATGAAAAGATTGTTGATTAATAAAAAATTTATTTGGATGCTAACAAGTCGCAATCAAGCCATGAAATTATATTTTTATTCAGCAACAAGTGTCCGTGATTTTCAATTTCAAAATGCACTTTCAAAAGCTTCTATGTAAAATACATTCGTTATACACGTTCGACCTTATCTCTACTATGATTAAAAGCGAAGGTTCGCGCGTCACGAGGAATGTTGCGATACATTTTTATAAATTTTTATGTTTTTCACCAGAACTATATACAAAGAATATAGAGAATAAAAAAAGTCCGCGCGATTGGTGCGCGCTACTATCAATCGCGCATTTGATTTACAAGCGTTGACATATGCAGAGTTTTCATGTGCTCGCGATTTTTTCTTCTTTTCCCGAACGCACGTAACTTTTTGCGCGTTAGATTCGCGCAATCGTTCAAGGACAAAATCCATGTATATTCCGCGTTGATAATGAATTTAAAAAAAAAAAAAGAAGAAAATGAAAAAACGCCAACCTTGACATTTGTGTGATTAGAAAAGTACTTTATCGCATTGTTTCACGATCAACCAATTGCATTTCCTGTTTTTACGAAAAATTGTTTAATTAGCTCTCTCGCGCGCACCGCGAGCGAGCGAGCGCTACCAAGAAGATTCAAGGATTCTTGGCGCTTAGTTATGATTGCTATTATATAAAATATCAAGCGTCGTCGTACCGAATGCCAATTATCGCGACAATTTTTAACGGTATTCAAAATTTAACGCCTTTTATCAATCATACAAATGTCAGTAGGATTAAAATGGACTTCTGATAATCACCGTAGCGAACTCCCACCGAAGCCTATTGCACCCTAAGGATACGACCGAGTTTACAACACCTAGCCGTTTAACGAGGTAGATGAAGATAAGAAAAGTGATTTAAATCAAAAAAAAAAAAAAAAAAACAGAAAATCCTATTCCAGATTCAAACGATAAGGAACGATAATTGTTATAATAATTTATAATTTAAATGTTTCAATACTTTAGTGCGAATAATTAAAAAAATGTTTTCTGAGCTCGATAAAGTTTTACACATATAAACAAATTCTATTTAAAAGAATACTGTTTTTTTTAAAGGTAAAATAATCTGAGCTTCCGCAAGTCTGAAATGCAGAAATCTGAAAATAAATACGGTTTATCACGGCGATACGATTCTCAAATTGACATTGCGCAAAAGTCAAGCGCTATTACGCTCGCGATCATCGCTGTGTATGTACATTGGCGCAGATATATGCAGTGGACATTAGCACACATACACACATACACACATGTGCAAACTCACACATTGGTGCGTTAGTCTCTACAGATATTTTTACGAACGAGCAAAATTAAAGTATCATTGGTTTGTGACTCTAATGCCATTTTCAATCCGTACACAGTGCGTGTGAAATAGGTGTGATAACTAGCTGACAAGGCGTTGGAGACAAACTAGAAAATTCCGAAACGAATACGATTTTCCGTATCGTATATTAGATGAAGAAAAAGACGACGACGATGAAAACTTTGCGACTCCGAGACGATACGTACGTATATCATATACGTATACATATACGAGCGCGTATACATGCATCGGTGACCGCGAATACGACCGCGTGTGTGTATATATATGCACACACGCGGCAGTAACGATGAGAACTTGAACGTTTATCGCGTGCACTTGAGAGCCGAGTGGAGGCCAAGGCTTCGACATCGGTGGCAGTGGCGGCGGTAGTAGCAGTAGCAGCAGCAGTCATACGTGTATGCAATGCTCCGACACACACACCGACGCGCGCGCATACACACACTCGAGCCGCTGTTGTACGAGCTTTTGCAAAGCTAAGACACACCTATATGCACACTCTAACACATGTATTATGCTGGCGTTGCATTGGAAAAGTTTTTCCGTGGCGCCAGCGAAGTGTTATTGGCACGTGTCATCGGCCGTGTTATTAATTTCTATTTATCTTTTTTAACGCGTCTGTCTGTGTGCAGCATTATATTTTTAGGTCTTCTGGTCTAGTTTTCTTAGCGGAGATCAATAACAACGACTTTTCGAAGTCGATCGAGTCGAGAAGGAGAAAAAAATCGAGTGACCTATCGAGCGTAGCTTTTCTCGATCGTTGAATCATTCGATAATTATTAATTATATAGTATTGTATAGCTGCTTGCCCCGTTGCTTTTTTCCCATTAATTTCTACCGACGGAGTTACAAAAATACCTCAATGTCAAATTCGATGTAACGTCGAAAAAGCTAATTATAAACCGAAATGTTTTATATTGATAAGTGCCAGCTTTGCGTAGCAAATAAAAGTAAGAGAGAGAGTAAAGGAAGGGGAAGAGCCGATTCGGCGCTTTAATGCATATTTATAAGAACATCGTATTACAGGTGTACAACTGCTGATGCCCGAGACGACGAGCAAACACAATCGACTCGTGATCTATATGCACAATCAAAGAAAAGGCAACTGAACTTGAAAATGTTCTATTCAAAGTATATCTGGCAATTTTGAAAAGGCGAGCTGAAAACGCCCTACGCAAAAACCCTTTCCCGTTCCCGCGGCTTCCTCCCCCCACCCACTCGTGTGCATGCGTATAGGACGACATTGCAGCGGCGTAGATATACAGCTAGCTAGCAACAAAAGCTCTCGCGCGAGTTCACTAATGCTAAATATAAAGAGGCGTGTGCGGCAGCGATGACGCCAGGCGCGACCGTGACCGTGAAGGATTCTGAAAACTATCAGGAAAAGCCACCGAGCGCACACGAGCAGCTCTACAGGTATCGAGGTAGCAGCTGCAGCTGCAGCGGCAGACTGCGAGAGCTCCGCTAGTTTATTTATGATTACGTATACGTTTTATGAGTTTGTGTGCGTGTGCTTATGCGTGTGTGCAATATGCAACATATACATTGACCGAGTCGATCTTACCCGCCAAATACGCCGCTCTCTGCCGCTATTGCCGTTGTACAGATGTGTATAGCATGCGAGGTCGCACGTGCGTTGTTATACACATATGTTAGACATATCGCACCACGCGACTCCGCTGCTCGCTCGCTCGCGCACCTCTTTTTTCCTTCTGCGATTCGATTAGAGCGAGAGATAAAAATGCGATATAAGCCCACGAGCTTTGAGGTGTGAATTACAAAGGTATAGAGTACCTTGTTTCGAGTATAACGCAAGGATGTGAGGCACATCACAAACGCATCGTAAGAACAAAATTGAGAGAATCGCATGTGACGATCAAAACCGCGTTTAGCTGCTCCTCACTGAGACAGAAAACGAGTCGTTGAAGTTTGCAACGACAAAAAAAAGAGGAAAAAAAAATTCAAATGAAATTGATGTGCTCGACGAGCTCGTATATGGAACAGGCGTCCTTGCCTTGTGTGTACATTGCACTATACCTCTAGAACTTCCGCGTTTATCTAGATGCATATATTGTATATATTAGACATTACGCATGCATTTATTGTGCATATGTAACCGACTCGACGAAATTCGCGAAGAGCACGGGAAACAAGAATCTACGTGTACGCGATGTACTCGTCAATCACCTAACAGTATGAGATAAAACCTTCTGTTCTTTTTCTCTCTTCAAGAAGCAAAAAAATCCATATAACAATAGAGCGAGCTTATGCATGATATATCTGATAGCAATATCGTTCACGAAGCCATTTGACATTTTCCAAAGTCACTCGCTAGCACATATTGGGCTATGAGCCGCCGCCTCGCGCTCGATCTTGAACTTGAAACGCCGCGCTTTTTATAATAATAATTCGACTGCTACGCTTTCGTTTATTTATTCAGTCGAGTCGAGCGAAGGTGTGCTGCACTCACACGTTCTCGTGCACGATATAAACTCTTATAACGCTACTATACCCATGTGTAATATCGAATGTCGTTCGACGTAACGCGAAGCTGATTCGCGCTAATTATAGCCCGGCTCGAGGAGCGCGCGCGCGTTAAATTAAAAGCAAAAGAGTCGAAAACAAAAAAAAAAAAAATAAAACGAAAAAAATAAAAGAAGGTAAAAGTGATCGATGTCACGTTTTGCATCGCGAGCACATGTGTGCACTGTAACACGGCGAATTTATCGCACGTGCATAATGCGCTCGTCGCGATGGCACAAACATCTTCTGCGCCACATTGAATCGTTCGTAATCGCGCAGATTGCCGAATTACTGCACTTTCATGGAAAATCTAGCTCGTTTGTTTCTGTCATTAAAGTCATCTAGCTATCGTTCGTATAAAAAGGAAAAAAAGAGAAAAAAAGTGACGCATACAATATTTCTGCCGGCGTAAATCTTCCAGACAAGTGCACTGATTTTTTTCTCTTTTTTCTGTGCGCATGTAATCTTGGCGATCGATGCGATCATGCGTGATGTGTCAAGCAGCGCACGCGCCTAATTGCGCGGATGATCCTCCAATATAATAATATAATGTGCAGACACATACTCGCGGGGCGCCTCGCGAGTTTGTTACAATATGCTTCGCGCGACCTTCGTCGTATTATCGTATTATCGTGCACGGTCACGACTCACGAGCAGCGCATCGCGCGGAGAGCGACGCTTTCGAGCTCATTAACGCTCGAGCGCGTGCACATATCATAGATGTGTGAACTCGTCGTAATCGTGCGATGAATTCGCAATCGGAGTCTCTGCAGCACGGCAATTGCATACAATATAAATATGTGTTGATTTATACATGCATCGATTCAGCGGTGGATAAAAACGATAAGGAATACATATTATTATGCACATCGCTCGTCTGGAATTGCCATGAATCTGGTCGCGGCTCGTGTGCGACTCGAGGCTATTGTCGAGAGGATAGCACACGTACGTGGCTCGTGCGCGGATAGCAGCCGCGAGTGTGATTATCGAGCGGTGTAACTTGTTGCATACCCGCGAGGCTCATTATAGCGTTATTGGACTCGACGACGAGAGATCGATAATCTACTCGATATACGACTTACCCACATATGCACCTACGATATGTATGCAGAGCACAGAGACACGTGCGCGTATTTCCGTGAAAAATTTCCTAATGCATTGAAGATATACGTATATAGTGCAGGAGCATAGCTGCACACACATTAGTAAAGCATAGTCAGCAGCAGCAGCGGCAGAAAACTCGATCGTAAAGCTGAATGTCATCGGGGCTTATTATATCACATGACCCATTGACACAAAGACTTTTCCGTCCGCGCTGTGCACAGTCGTGCAATCGTCGAATGATCGACCGATCCTATACATATATAACGTACACGCAGATATACCTACATAGGTGTGCGATTCGTGCAATTAGCCGCTTCGGCGGAATTTACTTTGTCGCGTATACATATATCGCGCCGAAGTTGTGTGTGTGTTTTATATCTTTATCGCGTATAAGCAAAGGTAGACTGCAGCTCGAGCGCCACAGTGTGCAGATTTGCGATTGCATGAATATCTTCGTGTACGTGCACATAAATTCGATGCGCGTGTGTGAGTGTTGCACGAGAGTGTGAGTGTGTAGCAGCTAGCGATGACCTCGAGAGAATCGCGCGCATACTCCGTGGGCGCACGGCCAATGTCAGAGTCACTCGTATATACAGATATATAATATACGACTCCGGCACTCGGGAGCACGGCGTACGGCACGTACACATACACACACACACACAGACACATATGCAGCTTGCAATGCACACCACATGCACACGCGGGCTTGCTGCTGCCGCATCGGCGATCTATATCGACCGAATGCATGTGTATGCAGCAGCAGCCTCACGCGCAACTGACTCGCCGCTCGACGCTTTACAATAATACACAGATTCGATAAGAGAGCCCCGTACAGAGCCGCGTACAAGCACGAGCTTTTATCTTTTTCCTTGGATTGATACATTTTTCTTTTTTTTCTTTTTTTCTTCTCTGTATTAGCTTATACTTCCCGTGACGATCGTCTATCTCGATTACGAATTGCCCCGTGAAGTAGAGAGAGACAGAATGTGAGAGAGAGAGGAAGGCTGCGCCGACTTTGCTGACTCGGACGCGGCAGAGCTCGTACTTCCTGATCATCGTTCGATGCCTCGCGCTCTCTCGCGAATAACGTGTGTGTACGCGATAATACAGGAAGCTCATTACCGCCACCGCGAGAGCTCGTTATTACATCGAGCGCCGCCGCGTTTGCCCTAATGCGCGCGCGAGGGCACGTGTGTTACGCGACACCGGCAGTAGCAGTGGCACGCGCGCGCGCTCTGCACCTCGTTTCCCGATCACGCAGATATTATCGTTATACGTGTGGAGTTAGTACGGAGGACGCGCGAAATCAGATTCGAAGAACGAAGCGCAGCAGAGCGCAGTGCAGCGGTGACAAAATTAGCGTACGATTACTTTATCGCAAAAAATAATAGAATACAAATCAATTGGCGACGAGAGCTCGAAGCTTTTGTCGCCCATCTCGTTCCTTCGTTTGGAGGGAATTCTATAATTGATTTATTTTGTATGTAGGATAGCCCGCAAGTGTATTTAACGATCGATGCGACATGTAGGAGAGGCAACATAGATGGGAAAACAATCCGCCACGACGGAAAGATACACACGAATACGGTCAAGCCAATGATTAGATGATTGGACACCTTGGCCTTGACACTTCAACTGCGCATTGAAGAATTGTCGATCGATTTACTTATTTTCTGATTCATTCCTAAAATGATATATCGAAGCGCGCGTTAGAACCTTCTGTTAGGTCCTTACTTCGACTGCGGTTATTCTCGCCTAAAAAATGTTTGCTGAACATTTTAAAAATATGTAAGAGATAAAAAAACTGCCCAAAACTCACCTAAATCTGGTATGGAGCTAGTCGGCTCCTCGTGGTGAGCTTTACCCTCGCTGGAATTTCTGTTCCTCGGTGGTGGCGGCGGCGGCGGTCTCATGCTGTTGTTACTGTTGTTGTTGCTCACGTTGGCAGCACTGCTCGCGCCATTGGTGCTGCTGCCGCTGCTGCTGCTGCTGCTGCTGCCACCATTGACGGTGACGCCACTTATGATACTACCACCGTTGGGGACAGGATTGTTGGCACTACTGCTACCATTGCCATTGGTCACGACCAGATTAGCGGCAGCAGGGCTACCAACCGCACCAGGGCCGCCAATCCCGTTGACGCCGTTAACGACGCCGTTGCTGCTGACGACGATCGAGCCGTTGCTGCCGTTCGAGGTCGAACTAACGACCACCGAACCAGCTGGTCGAGGGGGTCTCTGCGGCGGCATGAGTACGGTTTCTCCACGGTTGATCGGACCTTGGTGCTGTTGCTGTTGTGGCAGCGGGGGTGGTGGAGGTGGCGGTTGTATTTGTTGCTGCTGTTGTTGCTGCTGTTGCGGCGGTCTCGGACACCACCCGTGCAACACGCGGATAGCGCTTCTCACTTCGGCTTGCAAGCCCTCCGGTGTATGCGATGTATTGTTGGTCGTTGTCATTTTTCTTTGTTTTGCACTTTATTATTATTTACACTGAAAATATTCTCTATATCTTTCCTCTGCAGACGATGTAAAATTACGATAAAAATAGATTAGAAGCTTTCCTCTCGAGGTCAAATCACAGGTATGGTCGGTGATATCGTAGTCGACATTTTCGCCGATGATTTATTGCACTTTTCCTCTTCTCTTTCACTCACGCGGACACAGAGACGATAACAGTCGAATTCGTTTTAATTTATTTTCAAGATAATATTAGAGGCAACGTGCGCATTTAACACTAGCACACTCGAAATTTATGTCACTGTGCACTTGGCAATCACATTTACGGGGGAACTTTTTTGATTTTTCTGTCACTCGTGCGTGGGTGGAAACGAGGGGGACTGGGGAGAGAAACGTCACACTCTCACTAATATTAGTGGCTCTCACTGGTTCTTCGTCACTAGTTTTCTACATAGAAGATATATAGACGCAAAACCTAATGGTCTCTATCTCTATATATACTCAACAGGTTTTCCACAGAGCGTCCACACACAGACTCGCTGCACTGAGCATTTTCACTCTTTCTCGCGAATCGCGAATTCGATACGATACTGTTGGTGCTGCTAGTAGTGTTGTTCGTATGCGTGTGTGTGTACACGTCTCAATAGTGCATAGAAAGATAGAGGTATGCTGTATACACAACTTTCACACGTGTTTTGCAGCGGCGCGCGACGAGTATGTATGAGTAGAGAAGCGTGGCGGAGCACACTCACACACAGACGTCCGAAGGATAGAACACAGTCTCACGTCAACGCACAACAACAACAACAACACACATACACGTATAGATATATTTTGATATATATGTAAATAATATACGTGCAGCACACTACTGCTTCTCGCGCAGGAAAATATACACACTCACTTTCTTTGCCCACTGGCTATGTCAATGCATTATAGAACTCACTGTATTTTTTGCACTCTCTCTTTCTATTTCTCTCTCTCTCGCTCGTTTCTACTGTGTAATGGCACTTTCTGATCTATAAAAAACTGTCACTGTCACTTTTTTTTTTAATAATGCACACACAAAAAATATTTCGTATTTTTTTTCTCCCCGCTGCTTTCTTCTTCTTACTGCTGCTGCTGCTCGCGTGCGTTTTATCAGTAGATAAATATATATATTTCAGGTGAACACCTTAACTTTTGTTAGCAAATGATATATGATCTATATAGCAGGCAATATCGTGAGTAGTGTGGATGTTTGTTATTTTTTTTTTTTTCGTGTATCAGAGAGTATACCAAGTTTTTAATCCTTAATATTTTGTCGGTACAAGATCATTAAAATATATCCATGTAAATATATTCATAAATATATATGTTATATGTTATATATTTTGCGCAATGTATACGAGTTACAAATGTTATAGAGCCCTCTAAACGTTCTTTTTTGCGATTAAAGTGAATATATATGTTGGTATATGCATGTATATTTAGTACATAAAAAATAGTAGAGTATACGTTGTATATGATGCGTGAATTAGTTGAGAGAATGCGTATATCTTTTATTTATTTTTTGTTTGTTTTTTTGTTTTATTTTTTATTTAAGTGCAATGTATGCAGTTAATCAATTTTCTTCGAGTACGTCAGATCACTTGAAAACTCACTCGCTGCACTAGAACTCTTGTCATCTGATTAAATTCTTGCGATTTTATTTTGCGATCGTGTTAACATTCGACAGGCAAAATGACAGACGAACTTTGATATTGTAGCGCACGCTCACACACACACTTTTGAGAAATTTCAAGTTTAAGGTCACTCTCGTGTTATTTATACACATATGCTATTCGGTTATATAAAAAAACTTGAATAATGATTTCTTTTTGTAATAATCCTCTCGTATACACGTAATATACGCACACTGTTGACACGCGGTAAAACAAAACACCATCGATGTACACAGAATAGAAACACTCTCACACACGCGCTCGTCCGCAGAAAAACTTCTTTTTGTCGTCACTCCGTTTTTATCAAAAAAGAGCGAAGAAACGAAGAAGCAAAGGCCTTGTATTATTATTTTATACTTTTCTCCTTATTTTATTTTGTATTTGTTTTCGAAAAATAACTATGCTGGAGCTCGGAGTCACTTATATTTTTTGTGAAAATATTATTGTCCTTTGATAACACATCTACGAACAAAATCGAATCTGCAGATCACGATTGTTGCCGCTGCTGCCACTGTTGTTATTGTTGTCGTCGTTGTTAATTTAGCACAATTTTGTATAAGGACGTTGCTTTTAATCACACTTCACAATAACTGAAGAAATCGGCGATCTCACAGCGAGGTTGAAGAAACAATCGAAAAAGATCGAGTGTACGATGCAGGAGGTTCGTCAGAAGAATGCAATAAATTTGTACGTAGGTATATACGATGATTTGTTGTTGTTCGTTTTTTCATGTAAACAACGATTGCGTGTCTGTGTGTACTATCTGTTTTACTGTCGCATATATATATGACACAATGCACTGCTGTTATTATATGAATGTGTATATATTTTTGTATATGTATGTATATAGCGTTTTATAAGCGCACTCGCGCTCGCGGCGGCCGAGCGCTCATTGGGGTCTTTAGCTTAAGCCGAGAACGCCGAGAGTTTGCCTGTTCCTCGCCAAAAACATATACATACACACGGTAGACACACACACAGAAACACAGGGACACAGACAGAAGAGACGCAGCAGCAGCGAACCCGCGCGTCGTCGTGCACAGACACGCACACGGACGCGCGCGAAACACACACAGACAGGGAATACACATGCACAATTTGCAACGAGAAGCCGGCGCGAGGCGGTGGTGGCGCGAATTCTCATCCCCACCCCGGCGTTGACTGCCTCGCGCGAATGTATAGCATCCACGGCACACTCACACATGCATCACCCGGTATTCGTACATCTCGCATCCCCTCCATTCGTGATAGCAGCAGCAGCAGTGGCAAGTAGTAGTGGCGGCTGCTGCTGCGGCGGCGGCGGCGGCTCGACCGTAGCCATGCACTTGAAAAACGCAGCTCGCACATACAAACACACACACGCATATACAGGTAGCCTTGCTGCGCCAATGTGTGTCTGTCTGCGCGCACGCGTGCGACTTTGCAATCTATATAGCATCTAATATAGACTGAGGCATGAGGGGCTGTCTGCATCAAGAGAGCTGCTGACTACCTATATAGATTGCTGCCTGCCTGTGTGTCTTATGTATAAGGTACATGTGCATGTGCACATGCACGTTGCATACACGAGTTTCGCGCGGCGTTCGTACGAGTGTGTGCGCGGCAAGCCGTGTATTATGCCGCTGCCACCGCTGACTGCGCGAATGTCTCTCGTCGTCGTCGACGACGAGCAGCACAGCAAAACTGCACGCGCTCTGCAGAGCGCAAGCGCAACCTCGAGGCACTGTAGTCGCGCCTAGGCTCGGAAGGAACAGGCTGTGTGCAAGGGAGAGCTTTTTTGAGGGGCGGCGATGTGCTAGAGCAGATAATGCTGCACGCACAAAGGGTAGTTAAACGGGAAAAAAGTTATATTATTTATTCGCGTTTAGGCTTGTTTTATCGTCTGTTTGTTTTTAAGATGATAGTCAAAGAAGAATTTTCGATATTTCCCGGTACCGGAGTTTTCTAGATTCGAAATCTGCTGGAAAGTTTAAAAAATTTTACTCGAAAGCTCGATTTGTTGGTCCAGCGAATTTCTAAAAATGAAATGAATTGATGCAATTAAACTGCACATATTTCACATATTTATCTTGAGACTGATTTTAACAGTGAAATAAATCGAGACATCGGTAGTATTGCAAAATACGATACTTGTTTTTCATCCAAGCAAATATAAAAAAGCTTCACTTTCTTGGGCCCCTATGTACATCCATTTAATTTTTTGCAAAAAATATTCTCATTCGTTTCGATCCTTTTTTATCATTAAAAATATTAACGCTTACCGATTTACTCGTACTTTCCAAGGATCTGCAAGCTCGCTTATAATGCTTTTTACGTAAAATATTATTTAGAGAAAATGCGTTTATCTCAATTTATAAGACTTACACGATCGATCTAGCTAAATCGCACCTTTTTCACCGCAATATCTATTTTCATATATAAGATCGCCGACAATCGCAGAGATCATTAAAGTAAACATCGAGAAAGCCTTTCATTCGGTGAAACTGGAAAATTCTCTCGCGCGCGCGAGTAATAGAGCTGCACGTTTGCTCCGTACTAGCGCAATGTATCTCTCTATCCCACATAGTGCGCTGCACAGCATAGTGAAATAGAGAGATAGTTTTGTTGCGCCGAAAGTGAGAGTAATTCACTGTCGCTGATACTATATACTATAATGCGCTACGCGTGCATCGCTGCATTATACGTAGCTCAGTAGTAGCTACCGGGCGCGCGCGAAAACTACCGCGGAGAAATTGTTACGAACGAAAAACCCCCACGCCACGCCGCACAGGAGTGCTGAATCTTATGTATAATAAAGTATAATGTAACGCCAGCAACGTAAATTCAATTTTTCCGTCGTTTTCGCTACGGAGCTCGAGAGACGCAGAAAAGAAGCAGGGGGGTATTTTTGCAAAAGTCTGCACAGCATATCGGAAAGTTTTTGCACTTTCACTTCTGCGCAAAAATAGTTTATAACGATGTTAAATATTTATAAATAAATTGCAACCCAGTGTGTACATTCGATTGCCGAGTCTCGCTCGATTTCTGGTGCGTGCGCGATCGTTACGAATACATATCGTGGTGTACTTGCGTTAAACTGTACGTGTACATATCGATCGTGCTCCACAAACGCTAGGCAGCGCACCTCGGCTCCGATGTTGCCAGGAAGCGCGCGTATCGCATATGCACGCGCGCGCATACGATAGCGTATAATAATATTAAATTCGCCGCTGCTCGGCTGTGTGCTATATACGTACGTGTAATCGTGTAACTGAGGGGGTGCAAAATGCACTTTGCCTCTAACGTGACTCAACTACTGTTGTGCTGTGTACGACCCCTCAGTAGCGCAGTAAACGCAAGTAATAGCGCTCGGTACCGATTGTTATTTTCTTACATATTTCACGATACGTCGTAAGTGGAGCTTGTACGAAGAGAAAATTAACGAGCAATCGAATTATAGACGAGAAAAAAATATTCTAACGCCGAAGCACGACTAAACTAGTAGAGAGAGACTCGAGAGAGAGAGAGAGAGAGAGAGAGACAAGCATTAGAACGTGTTTCGATAAACGTGTAGCTGCTGCTGTAGCAGCACAAAAGGGTGCCTACATAGTATATATGCTCGCGCGCGTCTCTCTCGCTCTGCAAAAGGAGCTGCCACTGCCACTGCCGCTGGTGCTGGTAGTGCTTGTGGTGCGCAGCCGCACTATCGCGTAGCCTTGTCCTTGAACGCGGACTGTGAACCCGAGAGAGAGCCGAGGCGTCCACTGCTGTGTGCACTCGTGCTGCGTTATACATACACTATATATAACGCATGTGTAGTAGTAGTAGTAGTAGTAGTAGTTTTATATACACATGTATATTGAAGGCAGCAGTTGCCCTGGAAGAGATGACAAAATTTTGAGACTCCTTTGTCATGCTCTTTTATGTTATCAAAAAATATAATATCACGATGACTCGAGCACAGCATTAATTTATTCAACGTCAGAAATTCCGAATTCAGGTGTATTCTATGCGTAATTCGCGACTGACGCCTGTTCTGTTGTTATGAATAATAATCATACGCATCGCGCCTAGGCCATATCGCGATGCCGATCGAGTGCACATTCGGTAACAATCCATCAATTACCGAGGCGTCATTAGTATGCGCGTGGCGCAGCTCTCCGCAACACCTCGGCGTTTCGTCACATATTCTACACATAACGATACACATACTGTGTGTTCATAAATATATTATATATTATTTTGTAAAAAATCCAATGATCCATTGAAACGCTCGACCACAAGAGAAGCTAAGCTTTCGTCTAGGTCTTTCTTTCTCGACGAAATCATAGTGCGCATTGTGTACACACATCGTGCGCGTGTGTGTAATATTGTAGTTGCATGCCCCGTCTCCTATGTAATTCTGTGCGCTTTCGGACAAAAAAGATTGGGCATTTTTTATATATTGTTAGGCCTGAAAAAAGCTACATAATACGAATTCAAGCTACTCGCTGAGCGTGGCTCTGTGTGTGTATGCGTGTTTATAGGTCCTGTATACCGTGCATGCGTCTGAAAAATTAGCGACGCGCGAACGCGTGTCCCAACTGCTGCTGCTGTTGCACGATCCTGCATCTAAACTCTCTTTCGCTGCCTATAGACTAGCATAGGTGAATATGCATGCACACGCACACACACATTGGCATAGCACGTATAGGACTATTATACGAGCAATAGAGAATATAATAGCCAGACGGCTGGTGTGATTCCCCCCTCCCCTTTTTCTCTCTCGGTCTCTCTCTCGGTCTCTCTCTCGGTCTCTCTCGCCGAGACCAGCGCGTCGGAGAGCCCTTAGTGTTACTTTCGAGAACGGGTATTCTAGGTCAACGCCGAGGTCAAGGTTGCTTCGTCGTCTCCTATATTATAAGGAGAGAGAGAGAGAGAGAGACAGAAAGGGGGAGGGGGAACCCACGTCTCGCTCGCTTAGAGCACATAGGGTGAGATATATACGCCCTATTCCTAGGCCCTAGACTTTATTATGCCCGATTGCTAAATAGACTGCACACAGACACAGACACAGACATAGACATAGACGCGTACACGCGCTCACGATATGGAGCAATACACAAACGTGCGCTGCACATTTGAGAGGGGGATGAAAGCTGGTTAAAGGCTTTGTGCTCTTTAACTACATCTTTGCTACTGTATTGCCTATATTATGCAACATTAGAATACGAACTGCGCTGCAGGATCTACGTTTAATGTATTGAAAGCACTGAGAGCATTGTTGACGCACAGAGCCAGCATGTGACGGAATATTCGGTATTGGGCGAGAAGTTCATTTCGTTTTATCAGTTTTCAGATGCAACAATACCTTTGGGTACGAAAAAAACTGTCGAATGGTGTACATCTGGACTATTGACATGTAATTGCTCATCCACGACTTATATAACAATCAAACGATAACATATAACTTTCAATTTAAAATTTACCCGTACAGAAACAAAAGACAAAATCTGTAACCAGAGTCGTGGCACAAATCATTTTGAAAAAATGAATGATTCGAGCATATGCACGATTGTGTAGAAGCCGATTTCCGACTCAAAGCATAAATGAATTCCGATACGCACGCATTCATACAATAAAGTGCGTGAACCGACGCACCTCTGCGTAATGTGTATCAAAAGCTGTTTTCACCCCGCGTCTGCCGCTACCTATACGACGCCTTACGTATGTCGAAGTGTGCATGTGTGTTTGCGTTATGCAGTCTAGTCGGAACATTATGATCGTTGTGCGTGTGAGCTATTGTGACGCGCGCGTCGAGTTCGGTGTTAGACGACGTAGACGACGACGACGAATAGGGCACGATGCAGTCTATGCCGCGTCTGCCGCGATCTGCCTTATACATATAATACGCCGCACGCACTAGACCCTATTGTGTGCTCTATATATATATATATATATCTTATTACTATATAGTAGAGAGGATGTGGTTCGCTTGCTCCCCAAAATTTCCACCTGCTCCCCCACAATTTTTTCAAAAATGTGAAATTCACGTGATTTTTACGTGATTTTCG
>CACVKI010145062.1:0-13282 GCA_902732785.1 Trichogramma evanescens
CAGGTCGACGGAAAATGGTTTAGCCCCTTCCACTCGCGTACTAGAACATTTGAGGCTCTTCATAAGTTTTGGATGTAATACTAAACTAATACGACGTTTTTTTTCCGTTCAATTCGTGAGAAATTCACGATTTTTAAAACCCCGACCTTCAAATCAATATTACCACCCTTAAAGGTCATTTATTTTCAAAAGCCTTTCGAGGGATGATTCCTCGCATCATTTTGCAACTTTTTAAGGGTCAGGCGAAAAAAAAAATTTTTTTCGCTCCACCCTATTATATATAGCCATATACGTATATTCTACATATAGCATATATCTACGTACGCCAGCGTACATTAGCAAGTCTTATTCGCAGCTATATGCAAATCCATTGCTATATATAATCGCGATGCAAAAATTCATCTAGATTAATGAGCTTTGGGAGTAAACTCAACTGCAGCTAGTAGAGAAAAAAAATTATACTTCATATTCTGATTAGACAAGCGTTGCACGCTGTTATCAATGGCTCGTTAATTATCAGATATGTGATGCATACACGTAAATCAGATATTAAAATGAAATTAGTCAATATGGAATGTTAGTAAGTTTACATGAAATCATCGTAGAAAATTAATGCATTAGTACTGCTTATTTTTACATGAACTTTACAAAAAGTGCAGGAAAGTTTAATCACATAGGGTAAATGTGTCATATTTTGAATACTTGAGAAAAACTCGTTTACTCATTTACAGAGCCTCTGCGAGACGTTTCAAAATTTTTCTAAAATTACCTTTTTATAGAAAAAAGTATCCTTTCGAATGAGTACATATACTTGATCAGAAAATGCTGGTGATATTTCAAAAATATAATTTAAAAAAAATGTGAATCTTCCATTTTTCGACCACCTCACTGAGCCGTCCAAGACCCTGAACTTGGAACTCGATTAAATTTTTATTTTTGAGGTCTGAAAGCATAATAAATGAATCTACGTATCTAAAAGTGCATGAAGAACTTATTGTCGATCTTCAAATTGAATAAAAAACTTTTGAATAAAAATTATCAAGAATTATTGCAGGTGGTTGAGAACTGGTTGCATAATTGTACCGAATTACCACATTTTCGACCAGGTCAGAATTATAAATTGAGTAATGAAAAAGATTTAATAATTTTCAAGGATACTATGAATTTTCGCTGAAAGTATAATATTTATGAGTAAATCTCGTGAAATTTTAATATTTGTGTCAACCCCACAATAATCATGTGAAAACTTAAAATTACCATTCCTCGCATTGTTTATGTTAAGTTTTCAACTTTTTCTTTTCTTGAGAACAACTTCCAGTGGGATCCAAATTTGAATTCATACAAAATAATGCCGTTTACGGTGTTTTTTATGCGTTTTGAAATTCAACGCATCCTATTATTAATATTCAAATTCTGATTCCCGATTGGCCCATCGAGCTTTTTTATCCAAATCATCACCAAACAATCCTCAAAAACTATACTTTCGAAAAAAAATGTCACTGAATGGTGTGCATCGTTACCCGCGCGTTCTACACTCTTAAGAAAAATTCAACTCGATTTTTAGTATTTTAATGATTTTTTTATAAAATCTCAATATCCCAATAGGCCCCACCATGAATCGTCACTAAATTATGGGGAAAAATAGTTTTTGAGTAGCAGAATCGAGTGGTATGTCTATTTTTGATGTGCGTGCTTTATAAAAACGTTATATACGATATAAACATGGGCTTTGCTCGCGCCCATTGTTGATTTTGAGTGCATTTTAATCGAATTTTGCGATGCACATCAACAGTTTTACTTTAAATGGCGCAATTTATATTGCCCATTTTAGTTTTCGACATTTTGGAAAAGATAACGCTATGTGTTTTTTTTTAAATGTCAAAAAATCAATATTTTAATCAATTTTGTCTTAATTGTCATCAATCATTTAAGACAATAATCAAATATTGGCTTAAAAATATGGTTTATCAGCTTCAGCTTTAACATGTACTTTTTCAAGTCCTCAAAGGTCCTCACCCAAATTTGATGGGCACTATTTTTTTCAGCTTTCTAAATCACTTTTAAGTCACTAAAAAAAATTTCACGAGTGTGCTTTAAAAAAAAAAAATTTTTTTTTAATGGCAAAATATTAAAATTTCATGAGATTTACTCTTAGCATGGATTTGAAATGATCAACGCACCACTTATCTCCGTGGGTGATTTTGGAACCTAAAATGTTTTTAAACCTCGAAGACACTAATTAAATCCAATCTGCACCAATAGATGGCGGGTACCTATATCTGTAACAATCTGCAAGTGGCAAAGATGAAATAATTGTATATAACATCGTGAAACTGGATAGTTATCAATGTATTCGATATCGATCGTTATATCTATGCAAGCATCATTAAAACCGAAAATGTATCTACAAAAGTCAGTCTCACGTAGGTAAGGTCGTCAATCGGGGAATTAGCGTGGAAACGCCCCAAAACGCGCCCATTATACGCGCAGAGAGCATTACTATACGATTTGTCACACGGATGGCCGAGCACGATCGCCTTCAAGGAGTCGACGTACACATACATTTCCGATGAACGCGCAAAAGACGTGAAACGAAAAGGCCCAAAGTCCCACGTACAGTATACGTCGAAGCGAAATCGCACAGATCGAGCTTGAGCAGCAACAATAGCAGCCTCGATACATGCCGAATGCGAAGAAACGAAAAGTCAAACAGCCTCGCGCTTTTTTCTTTCTCTCCTTGGGCGCATCGAGCCCAGTGTATGCGCAGCGCAGCCCCCTTCGTCGCACGGATTCAGTGAGCATGGGCCGAGCCGTGGCCGAGCAGCGGCCCAGTGATGCCGAATAATCACGCTCCGCATGCTATGTATATAGGCGACTGCTACTGCTACTGCACACTCGTCGCGTTCAAGTGATCATCGGCGGTGGTGAGTGGTTTGTTCTTTCTTTTTCTCTCTCTCTCTCTGTACCTACACGCTTCAAATGTAGGTATAGGCTTGCGCGCGAGGCGCGCCCAGACGACGCGAAGAAAAGTCATCGCGTTGTTACGGTATACGCGACGGGACCCCCCTGCGAGTGTTCCCGCGCTGAGCACTGGTCCGTACCTATATATGCTGCAATGCGCTCGTATCTGCGCTAATGGGGGCCCCGCCACTCGTTGCTCATAGGATCCAGGCGACGGCAGAGCGCCGACTGCATCGGACGCAGGACCCCCCGCGAGTGTGCCTGCTATCGCCGCCGCGGTGTGTAGAGGAATGCCGGTGGTGGCGCGTGTCCAGTCTCCTGGAAAAACGAGCGCATCGCTCTGCGAAAAATCGCTCTCTCCCTCAGCTCTCACTCACTTTCTCTCCTTGGCCATGTACAGTGCTGCATGCGTGTGGGAACGTCGCGCTGACTTTTCGTCGTCGTCGTCCTCGCTCCCAAAATCATCGATCGGTACATAAGAGCTTTGGGTATATACACTCCTGATTACGTCTTGTGTAGCCCAGAGAGAGAGAGAGAGAGAAGTCGTCGGCTTATTATAAACAATACGTGCGCATATGCCTCACGCGTATGTGTGCAGAGCCGGGGATAAGCTCCACGTAATCCCGTGCGCGCACAGTAGTACAGTCGATGGGCCATCGTGTACGCGCCAACGGCTCGTCAAGTGCCTCGCGTTACGCGTATATACACACAGACAGCAGCAGTACACATAAGTGCATATCGCGCGACGTTACGTGCGCATGGTATACAGCAAGGCACAATCAAAGCCAACGACGTCGCGGGGTCTTACGTACTCTATACGCTTTGCGGGCCAACGCTTGCTGCTGCGGATCCGAATGTACTATACGACGTGCCACGACAGATTTTTCTGATGTGTGCAATTATTATGCAGCGTACGTAGGTACGTACATAGCAGCAACAGCAGTCGTTGACAATCGTCGCGTATACACGCATGCCTATGGTACATATATACAAGGTATATAGCTCGCAGCCATACAGGAGGGAACCAACCGTCCGTCGAGTACTTGAGCGCTCGTTACGCACATTTCATGTACACCATATACGCAAGCCAACTTGCATCGCGCGCGCGACTCGTCGCGACGAGAGAGACGTCGACGAGGACTACTGGCTGTGTGTGGGCACGCATATAACATACACGCGTATTCTTTTTGTGTAGCGGCACTAAACCGAGCGAGCACAATGTCAAACGATTTTTACAACGGTCTCGACCTTTGGCCGCGCTCAATTTTTGATATGTGCGCGGCATAAATAGCCCTAGCCCGATTTACGCGCGCATTCATATATTAAAAGCGCTCAGCGGCGGCGGTGGCGGCAGCAGCAGCGGCAGCAGCAGCTCGATGTTATTATGCGATATATATCGAGCACTTGAAGCTTTTTTTCTTTGTGCTTGAACTATATGTACAACGATTGAGCAGTTGGTATGGGCCTTCGCGCGCCTTATGGGACGCATTTGCGTTTTACACGCAATAGGATTTTTTTTCAAAACCTTTTATTATATTGCACGAGAGTAGAAATTTTTTTTTTACGCTCTCGAATGCAGTTGTGTCAATTTAAAGACATATCCATCGAAAATTTATGGGTGTTTTTGTAAATTCGTAAGAAATAAATATAAAAAATACTAACTGAAATCATTAGCAAATATCCAATCTTTTGTTTCATCACCTGATAAGTTACCTGCACTACAAAACGAAAGGTATGAATATATACTAGCGGCGCCTCGAGTTTATAACGCGGGGATGATTTTTCAATAGTTGAAGCTGTTGCTGCACGACCCGTTTACTTATACGCACTCGTGAATTTATTATATTTGTTTACACAGAGGTTCTCGAGCCCAAAGCTCGTTCTCTCTCTCTCTACTTCTCTGTGTTACGTACATTTATAAATGCCATATATAGGCGCTTACGTACACATGCATGCATATGCGCGCGCGAATATTATACATTATACTTATGACATGCGAGGGAA
Organism: Trichogramma evanescens; assembly: GCA_902732785.1. NCBI lineage: Eukaryota > Metazoa > Arthropoda > Insecta > Hymenoptera > Trichogrammatidae > Trichogramma > Trichogramma evanescens. Next base: position 4,966 of record CACVKI010145062.1, read on the forward strand.
AGTTTCAAGTGTCTGAGAATGTGCTTTGATGTTATTATAAGATCAAGAGTAAAGCAAATTCCTTTTACAAAGGTAATATCATCGGATTATGGTCCCTGAGATAATATACAAGCCTGCGCGCACCCGCGCACATAACCCGGCGCCGGGCACTGGTTATATTACTTGACTTATATATACTTTGTATATAATACAGCGTTGTGAGAAAATTTGTTTACGCATCGACAGCTTTTTTAACTACTTGTTTTTGTATTAACTAATACGCGAAATCTTACTACAGGTAGTGATATACGTCACAAATACTAGTACTTCATAGATCAATATTTTATTATTAATTTCAACATCCTACTTCTCTGTTCAATGTATGCTCGATGGGAAGAAAATTATACGCTTTTCTCCCTACTTGTCTACTAATTTTCATCTCGTTACGCGCGTGCGTTATGGAATGAAAATGGATGAAATAAAAAAAAAGTTCGATTTACGATGTATGGTAATAATTTTTACGAGCGCAAGACAGCCTATTTTATAGTTCAATTTATTAATTCAACCAAGTATGAAAACAGTCCTCTCGTTCTCTCTCTCTCTCTCTCTCTCTCTCTCTGACTCGTGTGCTTGAAGCGCAGCTCCCGGCTGCTGGATAAAATCGAAAATCAATACAATCGCGCCTTTATATCGCGATAATGCACAGCACGCAAATGTTATATTATGTACACGCCTGCATATGTACTTTATTCGTTCGCGTCAATAAATCTATATTATGGGAGCAAGAGTAAGTAAAAAAATAGGCTACATCGAATTTGTCAATGAAAACAGTAAAAAATAATAAATAAAAAAATGACCGGCTCGGTCAGTAGTCTGCAGCACGTTTTCCAGACTCGTCGTACCATATATATCGTCGCAATAGAACGGCCGAAGCACGTAAACATCCGCTATCAGAGCGCAGGTGCGTTATATATCGACGTATCTGCCGAGCGAGGCAAGAAACTGCTTAGCTCGCAAGAAGAAGAAGAACGAGAATAAAAAAAAAGGGTCGTTGAGCGTCAGCGCTAGATATATCGTTGCAGCAGCAGCAGCAGCAGCAAGGGCGTGCCAAGTGGGCGCGGCGACGCTCGCTCTCCCACCTTGGTCGCGGGGGGCGGGTTACCTCGCTCGGTGCCCCTCCACCAGCAGAGAGCTCGAGTTACGTGTGTACACGGGCAGCAGCCGAGCCCCAGCCGACGGGGATATATGCCGCAGAAAGAGAGACAGAGACAGAGAGATAGCAGCTCGGTGCGGCATAGCGCATATAGCTCGCTACGCCTCGCAGCCGCAGAAACGAAGATTTTTCTCTCCGTGAGCGACACACACCGTTGATATTATTATACGATCCGTCGGCAGGAAGAAATAAGCGCGCGGCCCGGCTAAAGTCTGACTTTAGAAAAGTCTTCCCGCTTCCGTATACCTTTGAAATAAACGAAACAATAATAATAATAGCAGCGAATTTATAATCGATTTATATTTTCACGTACGCGCTTGAGTGTTAAGCTGGAAATTGAGCACAAGCGAACACAGCTGGACGTTGCGCATGAACGTTCATCATTGATTTTATGCATCGTTCAGGTGTGAATATATTGAATTTTCTGCGCAGATTACCGTGAAATAACCCAGTGTTCGAATACTTATTCAAATTTTCACTCTGATCTTACAAACGGTTTAGTGCTCCAATATAAGATATAAATTCAAGTTGCAGTTGTGAGGTTTTTGTCGGCGTACAACACCACCTTTACTTGAAAATAATTATCAATATGGTCAATATTATTTGTATGATGAAATAAAATCGTGATAAAAACTGGTTGGTTAGACATTAAATTCTTTGGTGATTGTTCAGAATTAAGTCCATGTCTATGATAGTGGCGGTATATTTATTTTAGAATTTTAAAACTTGATAAGTATCTCTGTGAATTTATGTGATTTTGATATAGGCACGTACGCGCAAATGTGGATTTGAAAAACTGTTTGTATACATTTTTTTATGAAACTTCTTTATATACCTTAGAATTATCATGAAGTAGTGTACTTCTCACTATTTTTTAATTTAATGTTGAGAAAATTTTCAATGCAATGTTTATTCCAGTTTCTTGTATGGACGTCTCTAAAAATATTAAGATTACATTGATAATAAAGATTGATAATTAAAGTTAAAGTAAAAATTCTCCCTGTATCATTTTTGAATAAGCATACTAATTTGAAAGAATTTCATGTTTCAGTAAAATTTCATTCTCATGAATAAGGAAAAAAACATTAAAAAGTAATATGGATTGCCGGAGAATGAATAACATATGAACCTCTATTCTAGTAAAAAAATCTAATTATAAAAGGAATATTCTGCACTCTAAATAAGATACCGTCACTATACAATATTCATCAATGAATAAATATGAAGGGAAGTTTTATCATTTCAATTTTTAGGGTTTATAAATCATTCAAACCTTCAGAATGGCATTTTTACTTTATTTTATTGTTCACACTGCAGCAGGAATCTTTTACCCATTTCCATATTTCATTGATGTACTTGCTACAGTACCAACTTAAAACTTGCATAATTTACAACCGTCAAATTTTAAGTTTCACCGTACAAGCTCCATTTTAATATTTTGGTATAAATATTTTGGCTGAACGTAGATTTTTTCTGTTCGCATAGAACAAACTAAATCGAGAGATGATCGGCAATTAAAATTTTATACCAAAATGGGCAGTTGCACACATTTTTATTTGATCACCAATGGAGGAATCAAGCAAGATTCTGAAGTATAAGAGCGTAACTCGTCGCGGTATCATAATACATATCCATCGATGAGCACAGGAGCAGGAGGAGTATAAATTTATATAATAATTCCAAGCTCCTGTTGCTGCTGCTGATGCTGTTGCCGCCGCTACTGTGCTATTATGAGTGTCAAGTAGCAATATCTCGGCCAAAGCGCCCCATTGGAATGCTTTGAACTCGGCTTACCGGTGGATGTATCATTGCCCTCGCCTCGTCAGCCAAGGTATTTCCGTGTACTCGGGTTTATATCCTATCGGCTTTGCCTCGACGTATATATATCTGCATGGGAAATTGGCCCCTCCTCTCTCTCTACCTCTGGCCGGCTACCTGGGGCTACATGCGTGCACCGCGACGCACGCATATAAGCACCTGTGCACGTACTGCACTCGCACACACGCGTCCAAGCGCCTCTTTAAAATGTCATCTATCATGGTATCTTTTGTCGGCGTGGCGCGTACGCATCGGACCAGAAATACGCGCGAATCAATCAAAGGATTGGGAACGATTCCGCCTCGTTCACTTTTCCACGATTGCGTCTAGTGTAATCTTTTGATGAAATTTTCGTATTTTCGATACTTTTTTGTAGTGGTACTGCAAAAGGATTCTCGAATGGATCGATAACGATTAAATATGAACAGATAGCATGCAACTGTTTTCCCTTTTTTTTCGAGTTTATTCCATTTCGTATGATTGATTGCTTGTGGAAAAAAATTATTATAAAAAAATTAAAACATCTTGCGACTCTTGTCTATGCGATTTGGGAAAATATTTTATACTGAAATTTAACGAATTTAATTATTTCTATAAAGAAAATAAGTTTAAACTGCCAAATATAACATGAAATTCGTTGATTTAACCAATTAAAAGATTACGAATATTTCACGTTGTTTTCTGTGCTTCATTTTCTTCGCAGGGGCAATGAGTTTTCCCCTCCGATGCTGATTAATTTCAGACAGACAATTATTTAAAGATTCGCAATTAAATGACAGCGAAAGAGAAAGAGAGAGGGAGAGAGAAATAGGGAGGGACGCCAAGGACTTGAAACGCCAAGCCCTTTCATAAATTAAACCAAATCATCAACCAAGTATAAGCTTAACATCCATTTTTACTTGTTGTATGCCATTAATTCTTCAACAGCGATCAATTCTGAAACGTTATTTGCTTCGTTTTAATCTATCACGTGTAACGCTAAAACATCATGGGATTAAATTTGATCCTTGTGATAATGAAAAATTAATACGAGCTACAAACAGCTCATAGCGTCAATAAAGAAAATTCATCGCACGAGATGCATCTCTCTGTGCATACACGAGAAGATAGAGAATTTTTAAAAGAACATCTCGTCTCTTCAATTCTCTTTTGTGACATCTCATCCTCTCTCTCGGCAAATAATTCATAAGCTCAGCGAGTCAAAGGAGCCTCGGTTGGCTCCCGAAAAAATTTTTACAAGCAGAATTCGGGTAGAGTTGGCAAAAAAAAAAAACACGACATTGACGCGTATACGTTACGCGCGGGGCTCGCGAGTCGCAACGACCAAACAAACAAAAAAAAAACAACAAAAAAATAAAAGAAAAGAAAATGATAAAAAAGTATTCGTGAGGCTCCCTTCGCGATGGTGCGTGCAGCGGCGCTCCGCTGCTGCTCTGGCGTTCATGAATGCCAAAATTCGCACGTCGGGGTGTGGTTAGTCGAGCAAACAAACACTACGCGAAAACCCTTTTGGGTGTTCCCGGCCGCTGAGCAAGAGTCGCGCGCGCGCGCGCGCTATCTCATGCATTATGAGAAGCTCTTAATCGAGAGAGCGAGAGGAGAGAGCGACTCTTGCGAGCGGCCTCTCTCGCATACTGTACTACTATCCCCTCGAGCTCAAAGGCGAAGATGCCACACAAGGAGGCCTTTGAATGCATTTCAAAGGCTCATGCTACACTACTGCCTGTACGCGTGTATGTGTGTACGTGTGCATGTGTCGCGTAGGTAAAGTATAATATTGCGCACAGCGCGTAGGAGCTCAGGATGCGTACATAATATGCGGCGCCGCAGAAGCCGTTTTTCGAGAGCCTTCGTAGGCCCTCTACGTAGCCTCCGGATCGCGATGTAGATTTTGGATAAGATTTCCCCGCGTATAACAAGTAGTGTAGTTGGGTGCAAGTGCAGGGCGCGCGCGAGAAATTCTCTCGTACGTACGTATGTGCAGTGTGTATGCGGCGATCGAGTGCTGTTAAAGTCATTAGCCTCGAAGCGAAAAGTGCGCAATTGAAATTATAATTGATTGCGAATTGTTTCGCGTTTCGAGGACTCGAGCGTCGTGCTGGACAATGGCGTTTTACGTGCACACATAATACGAGTACGCGATCCCGAAGAAACGACAGTTTTCCAATTGTTTCGTAAGTTAAAAAATTAATGGAAATTAATGGAAATTAATGGCTAATGGAAATTTTCCCAAACGTATACGACGAACATTTAAGAAAACATTAGCTCTCGAAATTTCATGCACGCACATCCAGCCCACAGAATGAATACACTATGTACGCGTTTTAGGGTTGGCACTGATTTGCACTTGGCATCTTGAAGGAAGGCGTGCGCGCCTTCAAGACGATATAACTCGGTGCGAAACAACCCCTTTTAGCTCCTGATTTCGCTGTATCTGGTATTCATAAGTATATCCTCAAGACGACGACGACGACTGCTGTGGCTTCTGCTGCTGTTACTGCCCTTGTAAGACGACGACGAAGGGTATTGGGCGTGGGTTACGTTCCTTGTCTCAGCCGCCCTCTAAGGAGCGCATGAATTTACAACGATCGCAAACAGCTATACCGTGTGGAGGATGGATTGATTCAGTTTGTGCGCGAGCTGCCTGCGCTGCGTATACTCCTTTCACATTTTATTGTCCGATCTCGTGCCCGTAAAAAAACTTGCGGTTTCGACCCTCTTCTCGTACATTATTTTTTTTTTTTCTCTCTAACTTATTTCCCCAGTGTTAAAGGAGAAAGAGAGTAACCGTGAACAATGTGTAAGTACTGCAACGCGCTCATGCCTCGTGTGCTCTTCATAATGTATGGATGTAGGAGAGCTTGAAGGGTCGAGGTCGATCATTTTATAATTAACCTATTAAGTGTATTACCGTGGACGATCGCATGAATGGAATCTCTCTTCGCTCATAATATACTCCAAGATTCAATTCAATAAAAAAAAAATTGTGTGTGCGTATATGTGCAGCTTTGCCTCGCACGTACCACACGCAACTTAGATTTTTATATTGTATTCGCGCCCACGTTTTCGATCTCTCGAAAATACCTAAAAAAAATAAGTGAAAAAAAGCCGGGGTATAGCGGCTTATATGGGACTCGACACTCGAAAAAGCTTTCATCGATGCTTCATACACACGAATCATCGTGGACGAGGCGCACACGTATTATAATACTTATATACGCATATAAATGCATGCAGCAGCCACTCGAGGTAGGTAGATTATCAAAACAAACGATTACGACGAATCCCCATACGAGGATCGGGAAAATACGGAGCCCGATCGCGCGTCAAAGTGAGCAAAACTGACGGCAAAGTATCGAACGTAAACACACACACACGACGGGGCCCTGCAATAGTAGCCGCGGCGTAGGTGTTATAATTCCCACGCGGCACTATAATGTAATCACGCGAGAGAAAGAGAGCTAAATAGTAGGCGTGCGTGTCGTGCACACACATAATACGTAGCGCGCGTGCACATAATCGCGATGACAAACAACGTGTGCGGAGCGTTGACGCGACGACGAGCTACTGCTACTACTATACAAGCACGGCATGCCGCTATTATTAATATGATGTGCCGAGTTATAATCTAGAAAACATCATACCAGCCGACACCACCACCAACACCGCTGTCGCTCTGTAACGCGTACTGTACGGTATATAGCAGCTCGGAAAACGAGAGTTTCCGAGGGACGGGGGAGCGAAGAGATAAAGAGTCGAGCTCATGTGTGTGTGTGTGTGTGCAGTATCAACGAGTGCCGCCGACGTAGGTATGCTCGCTGTGCCTCGTGGTGGGCACGTGCTGCCGTTGCTGTTGTTGCTGTTCCTGTCAGCGGCATTATTATATTAATATATTATTGTATACTCACACACACACACACACACACATGTACGAGGCCCGGGGTAGACATCAGCGCGCGCGTATCACAGAGAACGAGAGCGATATGACGAGCTCGAAACGAGCGAATAGCTCCGAGAATGCATGCGAAATTTATATATTCACTCGCACAGCACACACACACACGTTCATATACACAGAATGTGTATGTGTGCATAGCAGTGGCAGTTCGAGGCTCGACCCTTGCCCCCTTATATAAGCGTTTATATATACGCCAGTTAATAAATATGATAATGTCCCATGGTCAGGCGCTCCGGCGTGTAAGTATATAGGTATATTGTATATGGATTGTTACGCATCGACTTGGCGATATCTGCAATCAAATGATGAAGACTTTGCTAAACTATATACAGCTCTATCTCAACGCACTTCAAGCACCGTACATGGTGAGAAGCTCTATTATAATAAAAATTTCTATGTTTATTGGGAAAAGCTGCTGGAAAAAATTCGTTGTTTTTTGTGATGGAATACAGTAATTTAATTTTAGACCTTGCTTCGATGTAGAATGAATTTATTTTTTACTTTTAAATTATTGTTTAGAATATATTAATTACAACCACATACAAAAACCACATACTAAAGATAGTAAATTCAATGTGAAGATGTGAATTCCAAAATGAATTTTCAGGGGAACTCGTTTGTAGGTGAGCTTTGCGCATGATGCGAGCTCGTTTAAATTAAGCAAATCAGAAACATTTGGTTGCTTTCTATTCTAAAGATATAAGAGATTTTCCGTTAATGGAGAGACAAACGTAACAAGAACTACAACGATCTGAGTTAGGCCAACAATTTCATTTTCGGTACTTCTGAGAGGTCAGTTGCTCTCTAGCAATACGTAAGCAAAGTACCGCGACCGACCGCTAGATGGTTCCAAGCTAGTTTTCGAGAACCCCATACAAAGTAACAAAGATCAGGTATATGTATGAGTCCTACAACATAAACAAACCAGTGATATATGCAAAAAGATTTTTACGCACAAGGCAAGTTCTCAAGCCCACATCGATACGGTATACCACAGGGTGATTTAACCTCAAGTTTTATACTTGAAAAGATTCATTGATTTGTATTGATTTTGTCGATTTATTGTTCACTTAATCATAATTATCAATTTGTGCACCGTATCGATGTGGATTTTGAGACTACTCTTTCGTCTCAATGGTTTTTCGGCATGTATTGCCAGAGTGGATAAAGTCATTTTGCAGGGATGGTATATTAGACGAAAGAGTAGTCTCAAAGCTCACATCGATACGGTGCACAAATTGCTCATTATGATTGAGTGAACAATAAATCGACAAAATCAATACAAATCAATGAATCTTTTCAAGTATAAAACTTGAGGTTAAATCACCCTGTGGTATACCGTATCGATG
>CACVKI010145063.1:0-20706 GCA_902732785.1 Trichogramma evanescens
ACCAACTTATGAAAGTCTCGAGATTCATGAGAGAATGGCAACGATATATCTTTGAGTTGTTTCATTCATTTTTTCTAAATAATCGTAAAAGTATCGGTACTAAATAGGCTGTACATCACGGTNCAGTTAAAATTTTTAAATTCCGATCACGGCACTGAAAAGCTGAGGAAAAATCCTATCAAAACAGTCAATAAAAAAAAAATTTTTTTTTTGAGATTTTAGGTACCTTTCCCCCCTTAACGAGACTGGAAAATTATTGTCCTGTCAGCTCTCTCTCTCTCTTTCTCTCTCTCTCTGATCGCGTGTGCATGCGACAGTATAAGTGCGACATCGGCGACGTACTTTGCCGCTAGCACTGACAAGATTGAGTTCTTTAAAAGTCCATTATTAAGCCGATAGCTTTCGCGATTTTTTCTTTTCTTCTGTGGATTTTTTTTTTCGTCGTGATCGTCGTCGTCCCCTCGCGCATCTATACAGAACGCGAGTTGTAAGCTTATTCTCTATGCGCACGCTGGTTTTTCCACATGCATAATCATGAAACGCTTCGTTGCAGCTCGCGCGCGCAAAGAGAGCGGAGAATGTAGGGGAGAAAGATAAGATGGACGTACGCTTTAAAAAAGACAATATAATAATCGTTCGTCGACGCCTCGACTTTTGCCATCTACTTGTAGGCATTACGCGTAGCTGCACAGTGGCGCTTGTGTGTATTAAAAAAAAAAATAATAGCCCAATTACCAATGCGAACAACAACAAACAAAATGTTAGGATAGTCGGATTATACAAATATATATATACTAATCGAAAATTATCTTGTCACTTGCAAGTTTAAAATGCGCCATCTGTCGATGGAATCAAAAAGCTTATAAACACCCTTCGAGTACGAAAGTAGAAGAAGTTGATATAAGTTTTAAAACAAACCAATGTGAACAATTGTAAGGGTAGTTTCCCAATTTAAATCTTGATTAAATGATTTAAAAAATATCAATAACGTTGCTATACAATAGTAAATATCGTTACCATAAGGAATCACTTGGAAATATCTTATACTCTGAGGTTAGCCATGGCGATCTTATAACGATAAACAACCAAGCAAAATCGCGTGTATCGCATTGTCCGCGTTATAACACATGTAAATATGACGACACGTCGCATGATTAACGCTCGATGTAACATATTGGCCAAGAGCAAACTTCGATCATATTTGCATGATACAGTATAGACCGGATCGGTGGGGCTCTTTATAGAACGACCGCAGGATTATGTCGTCGTAAAAGCGAGCTTAACTGAAAGCTAAGATCTCAGACGTGAAACAGGTTGCACACGTGCATCTACGTATAATTGGAACTTATAAGCTGGATGCAGATAGATCGAGGCTCTCTCTCGAAACCAAGACGCAGCTCTGATAATTGAAATTAGCTCGATGTATTCTATAAAAGCCGCGACTAATGCCTTGGTGCTTTTATTTTGTCGCGGCTGCGCACGCGCTTGTTAAAATGATGCTGCAACTTCGTGCGTATATATTTTTATACAAATAATGTGTTTTTTTCAAAGCGAGAAAGCAGCACTTTATGAATATATCAGTTACAATCTGTTCCGGCGATATAATGTATTCGTGCATTAAAATTTTTATTTTTTAAAACCAGAATATCGTGGGTTCGTATGGACATATAACGTACTCGACTTATCGCTTTTACCAACTTCTCTCGCGCACTCGACTCTCGCGAGCTTTGAGCTCGGGCAGTTCGTTAATTGGTACGCCTCGCGCCTATTTAATTCAAGAATGACGCTCTATAAATACCGTACGCACCACTCGAGCTAGGAAAGCGCGACCGACACATTCGGCTCGTATACATAGTAGGCACGCATGGTATATAGCAGATACGGCACTTTCAGGTGAAATATCTTTGACGTTTTTACACGCTCTCGAGTGCCGCATATAAGTATATACACGAATTTATCTCATTGAATATTTTCCCTCCGGTCTCCGTGCGTGTAGATACTTTAAAACGATCGGGCCCCGAGCCATGTGGCGTCGGGTTTTGTGATTAATTGAATTTTCGCGCGAACTCGCTTGCTTATAATATGTTATAACGGTATAGTTGCAAAATTTGTCGAAGCGCGAGGACAGACGATCGGTACAATAGATAAGGATGATTCGAAGAGAAAGAGAGAGAAAAAATAAGTTACGGAACAGAAGTCGCGTACATGATGCGTCACGCACGTATCCTAATATACATAAGTGTCGATGGAATCTTATTTTTTCACAATTATCGTTATTGAACGCGTCTTTCTTCGTCACATTTTTTCAGTCAAGACGAGTTTCTACGCATACGCGATGCTCGAACGGCGACACGTCGGATGTAATTTATATATTAGACGAATCATATTTTTTACCGTCTTGTTGCTTGGTTGACAAATAGCCGTAGTTCTTTTTTTAATTTGCCTCGTTTCTCTCGCAGAGAGAAAAAAACAACGAAAAATTCATACATGCCAACTCGAATATGACGCTCGTTTTGTATCGGCCTCGCTGGAACGTCATAACATATCGGAGTAATAGACATAGACGGTTTCAACGACTGGCAACATCACTCGGACAGACGCCATGTGACGACGGATAATATCGTGTATTATATACTGCTCTAAACTTATCGATTTATATCACCAGCTCGATTATACATTTATTAAAATTTTTCGAGAAGTGCTGTTTATCTAAATGCGTGTATTATAAATCACGTAACGAGGATGACTCCTCGATGAGTTGACACGAAGAAGCAAAAAAAAAAGAAGAACATTTGACAAACTGCCTGCGAATCAACGAGTATAATATAATATTTTATAAACGTATACACATCGTCGTACTCGTACATTGCCCTCTCTTAGCAAGGCACAAATATCATAGTTAATTTCTATTATAGGCATATACACATGGCAGCTGCACTGAGTCGTATCGTAGCCGTCGTCGTCGTCGTCGTCGGGTAATACGCGCACGCATACATAGACGTGCGCGCGCCCTACGCTCGTTTTTCAGCATTGCGCGAGTTATATTATACAAACTCCACAGTGCTCGCGTACAGTGCACGCATAGACGAGCTAGCTATATATGGGCACACGCTATATGAGGTTTTGCGCGTTGCTATACTCTCGAAGCTTTGACGCATGGGGAATTTCGCGAGCCAGTGAGCTCGCGTTACGGATATTTCATCGTTGTGAAAATAGAGAAAATATTTTTTTTCATTCATCGCGATCGATGACAGCTCTCAGCGAAAATTGGAGCATCGTCGATTTCTGGCGATCGCAATTATCGGACACACGATCGGTAACTGCGATTGTAATTGATCGCGATTCAGAATTCCATCCGCACGAAGAAACACAAATCGTCGCATTATAGAATCGACGCACCACTGAGTGCGTATAACGTAATAAATCAGTCAACCGCTACTGATAATTTTCCACGCAACAATAATTAACTCGAGCTCGTGTTTAATCAATGGCTTGTGCACGGCGGCTTGTATGCGCGCACGCAGCAGTCGCACGCGCGCGCGTATGTAACGTAAAAAAAATTTTGACAAATGAGCCTCTAATCAATCGCGCGCGTGCGCGACTCCGTGTACAAACTTTCTCCACATCGATCGCGAGCGACATTGTTTGCCGATCGCGTAGTTGATAAATAAGGACGTGTGTCGCGGCCGCGTAACGAGGCGGCTGCGCGGCACAGTATACATAAAACGTTTACACGACGATAACAAAAAAAAAGCTCGGCGTAATCGCGCGTCGAAGAAAAACAATTTATGCTTCGCGTACAGCACCATTAACGATTACTGTTCGAACTATGGTATATACAAAGTCTCGATTGCAGCTGTATCGATCGTTAAGTTTCTCGTTAACGATGTTTTATCCTCGTCTATGTCTCCCGGCACGAATCGCGCCAAATCATGAGTCCGAAACTCGAGAGGAGCATTAATATTACATTATGATCCAAGTGCAAAACACGATTAGCGAGTTATAAATATATAGTTACGTTGCCTCGATATTTTTGTGTATCACTTATCGCAATGCAAAGCATCGACGACGGAGAAATATCATTGAATAGGTCGATTACATACATTAATGTCTGTGCGTGTGTGTGTGAGTGTGTCTGTCTGTGTGTATGTGTTTGCACGTACGATAACGAAAATATCGAATGATTTTCCTTCTCGTCGTCTACATTAAAGCATGCGTTGTTTTGTCCATCCGCACACATACGCATGCATACACGATATTGTTATTATGCACGACGACGAGCAGCGACGCAGCGCGAGTTGCTCCCGATTGCGCGGCGGCGGCGACACAACGAGCTGAAATCGTGCATCATGCATGTATGCATATGTCGGAGCGCTCGCGGCCGTATTAGTAATAATAATCGGCTTCATCGATGCTCCTCGTGTGTAGAACTACTAATATAATACCGATTTGTCAAGCTCGCGCGCGCGACTATTTGACACACATACGTGTGTCGCCGCGTCGTTCTTGCCTTGTGCTAGCTGCTCGTCCGCGATCGGTAAGTACCGGTTAAATCGTCGTTAACCCCCGCGTGACAAACAGCTGCAGCAGTGCGCGGCAAATATTAACCGCGAGTAGTTTCGCATAGATAAAACTAGTCTGAGCGATGTATAATTAACGTTGAAAATGAAAAATTTCGCACTCGATATTCACGCTACGCCGTGTGTTGGGGGCATGCAACAAGCCCCGCGCGTGGTGTACACCGAGTTTGCGCGCAAGAGCGAGAGAGATCGGCCGATTTATTTTTAGTACTTCAATATTGCTCGCGCGCGCGCGCGCGTCTTATGTCACTCGTGCGCGAGCGAGTATATAAACGAGTGAGCGAGCGAGAAACACGCCATGTGGTGCATTTATGCAGCGTGAAACTTGCGACAAAAAATAAAATAAAATAAAATCAACGAGTAGTGCACCAACTGTGGCGCGCGCTGTATACGCGCTTTCTAAATAGATTCGTATTATAAATCTCTTGCGGCTCTATATACGCGTGCGTGCTGTGCAATTTAAATGCCTCGGGCGCGTTATAAGCTCGTCGCTCGATGCGTACTTGTATCGTATACCGGTTGCGCGCGAAGATCATTTTGGATCTTTTCAGCTTTTTGCCGTCGTCGTCGTCGTCGTTGACAAGTACGCGTCGATAATGACGTCCGTCTTTCTTGTCTCCAGGGCGCTTATTAACGCCGCGTCTCGGGGAAAAGGGGAAAAATAAAAAAGCTCGAGGAAAATGTCCTTTTTTCCTTGATTGGATAATAATAAGGAAGATTTTTTTACAAAATTAAGCGCCAATACAAAAACACGCGTCAAGTTTATAATACCCTCGAAACTCCTCCAATAGCTGCGGCAGCAGCATCGCCATTCGAAGAGACTTTAATTATATCGGATGGAATGTGTATGCGATATTTGCAATCAGCATTGCGCACGATTAGCGCCTTAACGAGGCTTGCGCAATCAACAGCGCAGAGAAAGAAAGAGATAAAGAGAAATAGAGAGAGAGAGAGCTAAGGGCCTCAAGGTGATAGCCGCAGAAATCAGCATCATCATCAAACTAGTTATGCATGGGAAAGCGTTATTTTGCATCGCCAAGTAGTTTTGTGGGGCTGCAAATATTATTATACATATACCACACCACGCGCTCTCTTTATGAGAATTATGATTTATTTTAATGGATCGGAATGCGGGACATTTCGTTTTACGATTATAAAAGCTGCGCTGCAATATACGTATCGCATATATGCATTTGTGTCATATGCACACAGCTATATCGAATCGAGTATATAGCCGCACGATTGTCCGCGCGCTCTCGGATAGATATACTTGGAAAAGCGGCCGAGATCGAGCCGAGTGTGAGATATAGCATTGCACGAGCTCGGACAGCTGAGGTACAAAAAATAATCGAAAATAGGAAGGAAACGTCGCCGAGGACTCGTTTCGTTATCCAAGCGCGAGAATTAAAAGTCCAATTTTTTTTTCTTATCAGCACGGCCACTCTCGTCTCATTGTATCCACCCGTTCGAGGATATATATCACAAGCCGTACCGGTGTGAATAGCGTTAAAACGAGCTACAGCTGCCGCTGAAACGTTGAAAAGCTTTTTTTGGGCCCTATACTCGCAAGCATAAAGCCTTCCATTATTGTAAGCGATACAATTGAAATCAGTTGCTGAGCTGTGACGCGTGTGCTATACACGTCTATTATACTCTCCAGTCGCACACGTATAATACGTACAAATAAACGTAACATACATTTGGTTCAGGAACGATAAAGCTTATCTGCATTGCTTGTAGCGCAGCACTCCTTATTATTTTTGCACTTGTGGCGGTGCGCCGACGAGCGACTATATTTTCTGCCGGTCGTGCGAGACGCGGCGCTTTCTCCTTCTAACGATCGTACTTATATACTGGTACAAATGGTAAATACAATAAGAAAGCAGCTTTTCGGTTTGAAACATAATGTATAAAATAAAAACAACCGCAATGATAATAAATAAATGAATATGACTTGGAGAGTGTCGCGAGCAGTGGAATATCTTGTTGGGCGAGTTTGTGCCATTTTAATATGGCTGACACGCGTTTATATGTGTTCGTATTCTCGTTTTCGCAATGACGCCTGCTTTGAGTACGCGAAAAAATTGCGAATATTAATATAAGCGACATTCCAAAATGTAGAATTTTGCTGGCTGTATCGTTTTCTCGATCGACGCATTTTCCTTGATCGTTGCTTCTTTCAATTCACAATAATACTTTTACCAGTACACTTTGAGAATTTAATAGTCCAAGTAGTCGTTAAAAGTGCAAAGACGCGCGCTGCACTTGCAACTATTTTTAAACGCTCTTGCACATGCGTGCTGCTATACGTCTCAATACCGGCTATTTGGTTTTTCGATCGCGAATCAATTTATACACTCGAGCTGTATGTGCGCTGCCTGTAAAACTTTTCGTAGAAAATATAATGCGCCATAGATGTGATCGATTGTTGGTGCGGCGGCGGCTATACGCTTGACGCAATTCATTCGCTGAATTTCACGACGAGTCGTGAAGAGAATTGAAAGATGAAGTTGTGCGATCGCCGAGTACATACGTATAAGCATACTGACAGCTACGAAGCACGTGTGTCTCCTCCGATTACATCTATAATATATCATATTATGTATTTCGAATTTCGACCTCGTACTATAAGCACTGCGCCTATATTGCGATGCAGTTCCTCGGCGATCAATCGGCGAGTGTGCAGAGCTTGACGCTCGTCAACAACCTGTTGATATAAGGTTGCTCGATGCTCGCATGCAGCTTCGCGCGTCTAACTCGTTCGCATGCTCGGACTTGGCTGCATCGTAAAATCGGCTGCTGCTGTTAAGCTGACTCGGTACAACGGAAATTGCATGCTGTATACACGTGATGATGTGCTCGTGCACAGCACACACACATACGCGAGCGTGTAAGATGCCTCCTTTGTTTGTTCAGCGCGCAGAACCGAGAGACTATATTATAACAAACAACAACGACGACGACGACGACGAACGCACTTGATTGCAAGGTAGTATATCCAGAGAAATTTTTCGGCTACTTTGGCCTCGGACGTATCGTGGATGCGGGGCTTCTCCTCTCGATGATGATTATAGGGCCGTCTCTTTTTCGCTCGCTCTCTCTCTTTCTCTCTCTCTCTCGACTGCGGCCGCGCGCTCCGCTCGGCGTACAGATACCCCGACTATGCGAGCAAACAGGTTTCTCTTTTCTCAAAAGAGGCGCCGATTTTTCGATTTTTCGAAGCGCGCGACCCGACACACACACACACTCACGTTCGCTCTCTGTATGTATATAGGTACAAAACGAAATTCGATGATGGCCCCGGCGCTTTTATCGAGACATATATAGACGACGAGAGGTTAGCGACTATTTTGGAAGGAAAGGCTAAATTAGTTGACGGGGTTATTTGCTGAACGCATAATATAATAGCCCTCCCCGATACACACACATACAAGAACGGGAGGGAAAAGAACGAGCTGTATTATATTATGTGGACAAGAGATGCTTATCGACAACAGACTTTATAATACAACACACGATGATGCCTGCGCTTTGATATACACGCATTATAGAGAGATTAAACGTCGATTGCTTACGATGTTGTTGATTTTTTGCTTGTCGTCTTTTTTTTTCCAATGTCGCAACGGGACAAAATTGCACACGCGCTGACGTGAATTTTCGCACACACACACACGTAAGCGTTTCCCGCACTGTATACTTTATACTTATATACTCACGGTTTATTATAATGCCGCGCGCAATGCCCCACAGCTGCTGGCAGGATTAATTAAGCCGCGGCGGTGCAGCACCGGTGAATGATCGATTTAAAACCGATCTCCGGCACTGATGAGAGCTGCTAACCGTCTGTGTGCATGTGTGTATGCATTGACTCTCTCTCTCTCTCTCCCCCTTTTTTTTTCGCTGTCAGCTTTTAGCCCAGGCGCTGAGGTAGGTCTCTTTCTTTTAGCTCGTCTCTCCCTCTCCCTGACTCGCGACGAGGACGACGATCCGCGTGCGTGAGTTGATTTAAAGCCTAGGAGAATTGATCGATCGGCCGGTTCTCTCTGTCTCTCTCTCTCTGTTTCGTTTCTTGCTGCGTTCGACTCTCTTTGCGCTATTGTTATTTATGAGACGCGTCGATATATCTCTTCTTCTTGGGCTGTCGTCGTCGACTTCGACTTCGGTAAGAAAATATTCCGAATTTTCTGAAATCCCTGCACGCGTCTATACGTATATCCTTTCTCTTTCTCTTTCTCCGCGTCTATTATGCATTATGCATGCGAATCCACTCCTCGTGGCTATTTCGCGACTGTTCTCCACGCGACGCGAAGGTAAAATCGCGATAAAAATAGCCTAGCCCGCGATCTACGTCGAACGCATAGGCAGGCGCGCATGCATAAAGTGTGGGTACAGCTATACTATATATATCTATTATGAGTGCCTGCAGCTAACGCGCAGCGAGTGCGCCTATATATGTTGTACATTATAACGAGCGCCGCCGCTAGAGATAATGTAACGAGCGTCTAGAGCTGCCGCCGCGCACAAACGCACTGCACACGATCGGCGGTCTCGACACGCACGCTAATCATTTCGCAACGTTACATTACAAGCTCATTGAATATTAAATATGACGTTGGGCCTCTCGTACTCTCGAGTGGCTTTTTTTTCTTTGTAGTCTCTCTCTCCGCGTGCGTGTGTCGTTATTATTTATTACATGTGGCACTAGCAGCAGCAGAATTATTGAATATGCCAAGAGCTCGAGATATACGCGCGCGTGCATTTACGATCTTGACAATTTTGCCTTGGGAATCGCGCAGCGTTGCTCCGATTTTTTTCTCTCTTCTTTCCTTTTTTTCAACTACGTGACGGGGGCTATTGTTATGCATAATATAAAAAAAAAAAATATTTGTATCGAGGTTGCTGCTACTCGTTCGTACTCGCGCCTACACGCACGTCGATCGTTATTATACACGCAGTAGTGTACAGCGTAGAAAAGAATATTTTTTAACTTTTTTTCGTGCGGGCATGTGAACAGGAAGTGTACCTGTCGAAACTCGCGCTCATAGCATATAGCATAGCACGCGAGAAGAAGAAGAATCATCGTATATTATAATATACACATTCGGACGGATAGGTATTATATTCGCAAGTACATCTAGTTTTCGGAATAAATAGGGAGGTAAAAAAGAAGAAGAAAGGTATACTACACAAAAGTCGTGCAGCAATCTGCGGCCACAGACAACACACAGTGCATGTTTCGCATGGGCCGCGGCGCACATGCCCTTCGGCCACCGTGCCGCATATAACGCGCCAGCAGCAGCAACAACAAGTCATCCTTTACTCCTTCTTATATTCTTCTTCTCTCTATATGCTCGTTGTGCACTGGGTCTTTTCTTCGACTTCTTCGTCTTCTTTTTCATTTTTTCTTCCAATTCGTTTACCAATTTAACCATGGTATTATATGTATAACTAATGTATGTATCTGCGCCGTGCAGCCTGTGTTTATTCTAAGCTTCGTCGATCGCGGGCTGCGCCTTACTTCGCGAAGTTATGGTACGTTGAGTAATTCAAAAAAAATTTTCAATGCTCAAAGAAAAGAATACGTAAACTACTTTTTTCATATTTTTCCTGTTAACATTGGTCGCGCATCATACATATGTGTATATTTCACCGCACCAAAAACTTCAAAACGTTTATATACATCGGTGTTTACGTGAATTGCAGATAATATACGTAAATTTTTTACCGCGCTCAGAGTTCACAGACACTCCTACTTCTCGGAATATGAGAGAGAAAAAGAGAGATGGAAGAGCGCAGCAACGCTAAAAATATCTGTATATACCAAAGCTCTTCTCTCTCTTTTGCTCTCTCTCTCATCTATTGTGTTCGGAGCTAATTGCTATATATGCACCGAGTCTGACAAAAAAGTATAGATATATGCGAGGCTGCTGCGTCGGCGGCGGTCGAAGCTCCCTATAGTTATACACTCATTCGGAGTCGAGCTGAGAGACCCCGCAAAATTCGGGATCGCCTGATGGCTTTGGGCCTCTGGGCACAAAAAAATGAAAAAATACCTGTGCTTCGCGTGCTCGCTATACGTACGTCTGTCTGTGTGTGCGTATTACATGTATAGCCACGAGCTCGTCTGCTGGAATATTATTAGTCGATTATTATTTCCTAGCAATTATTATAGAGATGGTTTAGAAAAACGTTTTATTATTTCTCTCTCTTTCTATGTCTATTCAATGGACCGCAGTTAAGTCAAATTGGCGTGAGAGACAGATTTGAGTGTGTGTGGGTTATTTAGGTAGCATGTAGATAAACGCACATGTATAACGTAAAGTAGAATTTAATTTGAATACTTTGCTAAGTGGGCCCAGAGCGGCAGCGGCAGCAGCTCCTCGAGTGGATTCTTATGAAATTGCATAATGACCGCGTTGGATACACGTCTGGTCGCGCGAGCGAATGTCTAGGTACTTGAAACGCGTCTACTCTGCCTCTTGACTCTGTATGTGTAATAAAAAGTCATTGATTATGGGGGCCAAGTGGATATCTAAAGATCTCTCAACAGTTTGTCTTCATTCACTAAAACGTGTGTCGCTCCACGTATGATTTTTCATCGTTTGGCTGTGTGTGGGTATGCGCGCTAAGGTAAGAGGAGTTGTCCGAGCGAGTAACTTTTTTACCTTTCTTACGATGCGTTCTCGTGTGACGAATACCACGACGACGAACCACGCGGTCCAGTGGCTTTGTATGGCTTTTTGTCTTTCTCTCTCTCTCGCTCAGCTCTTTCTCTCCTTCGCTCGATGTTTTTGCGTATAGGCCGAGATGAATCATGCATTATTTATATATCGAAAAACTATAATAAATATCGCACGCGTATACGTATAGATTCTCGTTCTGTCAAGCGTATATAACACAGGCAGAGGCAAGAACATGAGATAGGAGTCGCGTCGTATAATACATAAAATGTTGCGTAGTTCGCCATAGAGGTCTAATTGAGAGATGATTGATTTTTTCGGAAAGATTTCCAAGAACGGAGCAAAATATATTCACGATGCGGATCTAAAAAGTAGTATCCCTCTTTTTCTCTCTCTCTTTCTCTGTCTGTCTTTCTATCCTTTGCGAGACTGACTGCGTGATCGAGCTCTATACCATACACAGTATTATAACATAGTGGTATTTATTAGCTTGCGCCGTGCCGGAGATGGCCGCTCGCGTCGTAACCCGGACACGCCGCGACGAAAGAAATTTCGTGCTTTTCCAAATTGGCGCGTTTCGTCGTCTCTCCAAATTTCAAAGCGATATCAAGAGCTCGCTCGTGTGTCGTATATATTTGGCAGCACACCGCGCGCATATGTTATAAAATACGATCCTCGGATCTCGGAGTCGGAGTTTATAATGTGTTTCGTGCGACGTATTTGCAGATGTGTGCGCTCGCGCTAGGGGGCCGAAATCCTTTCCTCCCGCGAACTGAATCGTCCTCCCTCGAATTCGTCGCGTTCGCTGTGATTTTTTTTCGCATCCTCTTTTCGAAAACTCAAACCTTTGGATATATACCTTGAGATACACGCTCGGTTTCTCGAGCTCGAAAAAAAGTTGCTAAACGTCCGCACCGTATGCGTTTTGCTATATAGCTCATGCGGGGTGTATACACAGCGATCATTCGCGGTGGCGGTGCACGAGCAAAAAGAAAAGAAGAAGGAACGAGAGAAAGCGGAGAGGACGAAGAGGGTAATTTTCGTGAAATTTAAGATCGGCCGAGCGCATAATTGCCCGCGACGATGGGCTCTGATCTTCACGGTGCAATCCGCCGCAGCAGCGGCAGCGGCGCATATAATATAATACGTCGCGGGATCGAGCGAGAGAGCCCCGTCACATAATAATCAAAAAATCATGTTACAACGTCAGATATGCGCAGCGCCGCCTTATATACAATGTACAATGCATAATCTGAAACTTTATATATTATACGCAGATAATAATTAAATCGAGATTCTTTCAATCTTTTTTTTTTTTCGTCGATCGACGAGCTCGATCACTCCTCGACTTGTCATCGCGAGGATATGCCGTGCTCGCAGTGTGTGTGCTGTAATAATCGCCCGTCTCATCTCCGTTTTGCGATTAGCTCGAATTAGCTGGCGAGCACTGATCGGCTCGACGCGGCGCGCGCGCGTCTATACCTTATATTATAAATACGAGGAATCGACGAAATTAACATATGCAGCACAGGCACACAGACAGACACACGCACAGGGCAATGGAGCGCGTGTTTTACGAATCAATTAAATTAGCGCGACGACGATACATCGCGTATATACATACACATCCGCCTACGACGACGACGCGTATGAAAAAAACATTTTTGCAATCTGCCATCGACGCGTGTAAATATTCTGTCGAACAATGTATGGTAGACGGAGCGCGCCGCAAAGCATCAACGCCGAACACAGACCGATCGAATTACTCGTGATATATTTTGTTTCTTCGTTTTTTTCCAATTTTTTTTTTCTTTATGCGTCAACTTTTTTCTTCTCTTTTGATACTCGATCCCGCGATTTTGAATCGGTAAAATTATAACGGTAGCGATTGCTTATTAAAATAATTAAGCGCCGACATAAATCAATCCTTCAAGGAATCAGGTTCTTCTAAGGGTGCGCGCACGCGATCGATCGTCCGTCCGTCGACGCGACGTATCTCTTTTTACGGAATTGCCGCGATCGAGCGTAATTAATTGTCCTTTATAAATACAGTCGCGCGCGCACCCGCGAATAGAAGCGGAGCAAAAAACTCTATGCATGCGACGTGGATACCGGCCGATCGCATTTATAGCGCGAGAGAAAATCCATTTGACCGCGCTCGCGATCGCCCGCGGGAGAAAATCTGCAGGTAGCTGCTGCTGGATGGCGTGTGCACAGCGCAGCGCAAAGAAATACGGCAAGAGCGTGCCGAGCGATCGTCAATCTTGGCGACGCTTTATCGAATCGATTGCGATATATATATTTACCTTTTTTTTGCGATCGTTTCTCTCTCTTTCGGTCGATCTCACTCTTTTTCTCTCTCTCTAGCTTGAATGACTGCAATGTATCGCGTATAAATATAAATTGCCATTGCGCGCGCGAGAGAGAGCCAATACACGCGGCCGAGAACGGTGGTAATGGTAGCTATTGTCTCGACGCGAAACAATAAGCGAGAGAGGTTGCGCGGCGTCGTTTGTTTACCTTTTTTTAATTGATTTTTTATTTTTACTTTTGCCGCGCGCGCGAAGAGAAGAATCGGGTGCGCGGGAGAAGGTCGCGGAACAATAAAAATAACTTCTTTATGGAAACAATTAGCGAAAATTAAAAGCTTGAAAATTGTGTCTTCCTATCTGGAAATGAAGTCTCTCTCTTTCTCTCTCCGTATTCTCTCTCATCGCGTCATAACTTGGCCTCGCTACTCGCTAGAGAAAGAGAGGAAGAAAAAGGCATATAAATTACGCCGCGGTGGGTAAAGGGCACTCACGACTGCTTATACTCTCTTGAGAGTGTTTGTGCGCAGCCAAAAGAGTCTCGCGTATAATATGTGTGTGTGCAAGTCTAAGAAAAAAAGAGAAACGTCGCTCGTCGAATGACTTCCGTCCTCGCGATTATACTCGATGCCGCTGCTGCTGCGTCGTCGTCTTAGTCTTGTATGCGACTATTTCTCGGGATTGACGACGTTGTTGCCTCGCTCAAGCTCTCGTCTTCCCCTACTCGAGAGTCTATTTATCGTAGATCCGACGACTGCGAGTATTATATCCGTATATAACTGCGTTATGTGGCAGAGGCGTGTGTGTCGTCAAGCTCTCTCGCGAACTAAACACAGCGACGAGAGAGAGACAAAATTTATGGTTTCGCTAATTGAATAAATCCACTGCAAGCGCGTAAAGTCGATTTTCTGTGTACACGCGCGCACGTTTCGACGATCGAGCTTATGCTGCTTCTGATGCTGTTGCGACCGGTTAAGTAAGAAGGATTATCCATTCGACTAATAAGATTAATATCCCTCGCTTTCAAGTGTCGAAGGTATTACGTATTATATATTACGCGTACATTTGCCAGCATAAATGCAAAATACACAAATCTCATGTTTCCGCCGTCGTCGTGATCGTACGTCGCAGAGCACGGATACGACTGCAGCTTAATATCCCGAGCTTAAGAGCGGGAATATACGTGCCACTTGCACACACCGCGGCGCTCGATGATAGTTTTCTTAATGCGTTTTTCTGCGTTGCGCCTACTGCACACTGCGGTGCAAGTAAGTTTATATCTCGTGATGCAGCAGCGCGACAGCGCAGGAGCCAAGAGACACAATCTCTCTTTCTTTTTCTCTCGCCTCCGTTATGATACCTTTTTGCTTTCATCTTTTATATTCGTCATCGTGATTTTTCGCTCTTTCTCTCTGACGCCACCAGCCGCCACCCCATAGCCGCCAAAACCGAGAATCTTGAACGCTGAAACGTAATTATATCGTCTTCGCGTTGCGCACACCGCAGCCCTTGTATATATAGCCACGGCTCAGCAGTGTCGCATAATTACCGATATTTTAACTTATTTGATTTTGCGGTTCGCGTTGAGTTCGTGTGTGTGTAAGCTTTTTTCCGTAAACTTCAATTACCATTCACTTGTATTTTACATTATTACGTTGTGCGAGCGATTTTTTGTGCTTAGCACAAAGAGCTAAGCGACCAAAGTGCATTTGTCATCGCGAGTCGAGCGTATTATATTACACCATCATATTCAAATAAATTTTGTTGGAAATGAAATCATAAAGTGAATACGAATTGAAAACAAATGTGTAAAACATAATTAAAAGATATATACAATTTATTTTTTTTAAATATTACATAAAAAAATATATGTCTCAATATGATACTATTGAATAATAATACTGTACAGGATAATTGACTACTTCAAGGTAAATGTGAAAGTGACCTTAGATTTTATGTTTTTTTATTGCCCAACGTCACCTCTCTATACTTCAGGTAAAGCTTGTCTTAGACTCGCGAGCGTTTGATCTGTGGCACTGTTGTCTAGACTATTTTCGTCTGTCTTCTTCAACAAATCAATCAGATCCTTGTCGCTCATGTATTCGACAATTTTTCGACAAGCGTCATAAGGCAGATTCAATTTGCAATGATCGTGCATGAAGAGATTGGCCGCGAACAACTCAAAGTATAGCCTTATCAAAATGTTCGCTATGTGTCTTTTTACAACGATCATCAACGGTCCGGACATCGAGAAAGGCATTTCTGGCGCAGACCAATTTTTCTTTTTTCTAAAAATCGAATGAGCCGCACCGTGTTTCATTCGGCACAGGTCATAGATCGAGACGTCGTCGTTCACCATAATACTTTTGAATTTTTTCATTTGAAGTTCCCATGAACTGTCTCGCTGGTAACAGAATAGAAAACAGTCCACTGATTTGCTCACTATTGATTGCAATTTTAGATATTTCTGTCTCAAATATAACCGAGAATCTGGTGCCTGAGGAATTTTATATATCTTATAGATGCATGAGATTTTCATAAGCATGATTAGAGACCTTAACTCTTCTTCGCCATCTAAGAGAAAAAAAATTATAATTCATAAACATGATATATTATTACACTTGGAAAATCAAAAGGCGTGTACTTACCAGAGTAATCGGCCAGCCAATGGTCAGCGTCCTTGCCTCGAACTTTCATCCACAATTTCAGCATTCTGAATCTAGCTCGTAAGCTCATTTCGTAACCGACCGACTTCAATAATTGCACCACCTCGATGATGTTCAAAGTCACGGGGTAATTCTTCAGTTCGCAGGGCTCGAACTCCCCGCCGAACATTCTGTCCTCGTTCAAATTTTTCGTGCTCGCGCCGTGTCCAAGGAGCGACCTGGTGAGCTCGACGTCGAAACGCGACACAGCCAGCTGTAACGGGGTATCTCCGTGGTTGTTCCGTGCCTCGATGTCTGCCCCTTGCTCGACGAGCGCCTCGACGATCTTGTCGACCGGTTTTCGCCGGGAGCAGAAGCTGTCTCTTCGAACGCATCTGCACAGACGCACCCAGGTCAGGGCGTGCAGAGCCGTCGACCGTTGGTAGTCCCGCAGATTCGGATTGGCCCCGCTCTTCAGCAGAGCTTTCACGATTTCCTCGTTTCGGTACTGGGCGGCGATGTGCAGGGGCGAGTGTTTGTACACTTTGAGATTGACGTTCACGCCTCTGATCGCGAACCAGCGCACCGTTGTGACGTCCCCCACCATGCAGGCCGCGTGCAGGTACGTGTAGCCCAAGACGTCGCAATGAATTTTATACGCGTTGGACAGAAAAAATTTGATCAACTTTAGAGTGACTTCGTTGTTGACTTTGTATCTGTCGCCGGGCTCGTCCACCTTGGCCAAGTAATGAACCGCTGACTTTCCATTGTCCAATCTAGCATCGTGTACATCGAAGCCGTTCAAGTAGAGTAATCTGATGATTTTCATATTTTTATCGTCCAACGCACGTTTGAAAAAATAATTCATATCGTCTTCGGAGAATAGAGTTCTGTCGTTGAGCAATCGCAGTAAAATCGTGTCGGTCCTTGGACCCATGAAATCCCTTTGATGCGTTGCATCGGAACGCAATATCCATTTGTAAAATTGTTCGCGTCTAGAGGACCGACTGGGTGTCCTTGTGAAAATAAGAGCCCTCAGAGATCGATATTCTTCTTCTTCCGTTAACATGTTGTATGAAAATTACATCGAGTTTAAACTCTGTGATGATAAAATTTGCTCGCTACACTAAACACGTGATAAAACAAAACAAACAGCACTGCACAGTAGACACACGAGCCAGAGACGATTCTGACGCCCGCACGTAAAAATATAGACTAATGGCCACGTCGTGGGATTTGAGTTAAGAACACATAATTAGAAAGTTCGTTAGACACGCGGAGCAACAACGCCGTGCCGCCGCGTGGACCTCGGCTGCGCGCGCACCTGTAAACACTCGAGCTATCGAATATATCAATTGAGTTGCGAGATCATTTCATTTTTCTGTATAAAAATTGTTTAGTCGAAAACATTAGAAGATGAACCGTTAAGATAAATTTACAGAATCCAGTCAAAAAAATGGATTTTATATGAGAAAAATTAATTTAGTTTTCGAGTCAGATAAATATTGCGCATGCGTATTTGAATAGTCAAAAATCAAAAAATGCTTTCACTATTATCTCCCTCTCTTTGAAACCAGCGAGTAAGTTGCCAGCCGCTTCTCATTCAGGCCTCGGAAGGCCGTGGCTTCCTCGAAATACTTTGCATCGACATGTACCCTTATTAAGGGGCCGCGCGCGCGCGCTTTCAACACACATTTTATACACGAGTCTACTCTATAAATATTTAACTTTTGAATTCGAACAAATGCAATACGTGTGTGTATGCGCCTGTGTGGCAATTTTTTTCCAACGATCCGTTGCTTCTCTCTCTCTTTCTCTCTCTCTGTCTTATTCCATTTGTGTAATTAATGCATCGCTCACGGCGCACGGGACCATTATAATTTACTACTCGCCGATACGAATACGTCAACTCACGTGCAGCGCAGCTCGAGCCCTCCTTCTCCTCCCCAATGCCGAGAAGAGTTGTTTTCTGCGCGCAGCGCACGGGTGTTTCGATAATTGATTCAGCTAAGATGCGAGGCCAAAAGATTCTCGATACTCGGCTGATTGTTTTTTCTTTCTTCTTCTTTTAATTTTATTTTTGACTCTCGTCTCGCGGGGAGAGAGAAGTCTCGAGATCGAGCGACAACGAACGACGACACGGCTCAGCTATGCCGGATACAAATTCTCAAGCACGCGTACCTGTAATTTACTAAACTTCAAATCGTCCGTAATTGATTCGATACATTTTCGATATTATACACATCTCGTTCTGTATCTTCTTCTACTTGCCGATTTCTGTTTTCTCTCCGTTGCGTATAACATGTATGTGTATGTTAAGTATGTGTGCATGCATGTAAAAGGTAACGTCTCAAGAGAGAGAGGGAGCGAGAGAGCGAGAGGACCCCCCGAGGCGCTGCACGATCCTTATCGCTCGTTTGCGTGATCAAGATTTGTGACTTTTTTTTCGCTCGGACGTATATAGCCCGCGCATTATATTTACGTATACGTATCTGGGAGTGGTTATTAATTACGAAGCTGAAGCTTACACGCTCGCGTATAAATATCCTGTGGACATTGTGTGACCGAACCGATCGTAATACACATAAGTTATATATTTTCTTCGGCAGTCCGTGTGACTTGGACTACGGCTAGCGTCGAGAATATTGCGGAGGCAAATTGTTTAGAATATTCGAAGATATATTATAATCGTATATTCGAACGCGAGATAAAAATCGTAATTAAATCGAGTCGTGTCTTTTTCGAAGTAATTGATCGATCACATTCGCGGTTGGCCAGGGTTCAAGTCGCAGCATCGTACATTATGAACAATGTGGGAACGTGGGTTGTGTAGTTTTATACGTCGATTCGGTTAATAGATTATAAAAACGAGATCTCGTACTTCAAAAATTAAAATAAAAAAATAATAATGAAAATAAATGGAACGACATCTCCGATTTTGCGCTATATACATATTACGTACACTCTCACGGACGGGTCAAGCTGTGTTTCGCTCGCAGCGGGCCCACTTTGCAGTTGTAAATATCATCTCGATTTATGTGTAAGCTGCATAACACAAAAAGCGAAGAAGAATAAAAATAAAAATCCACACACGCAGCTCATGAAGCCGCTATAAATCCGCGCATTATAGCTGTAATATAGACAGCACGCGTGGGGCAATGTATATAGCAACATCAGCAGCAGTATATAGAAGCAGTTAAGAACGCCGCATGGATGTATAAAAGGAATTAATACGACCAGAGCTAACATGAGTTGTTGGCACACTGCCTTTAACCAAAATCTCTATACGTAGTCACGATTAAATCACGATTAACGCTCATTCACGAATCTTTACCGATTTTGACGAATATCGATTATTATACGAATTTTAAAAAAAGGAGCTCACCATGTAATGAGTGCACGACAAAAATTGTGCAATTTTACGCGAGTACCGTGCCCACTTGAAATCTCGAAGCTCGCTGCATTATACCTGTATATTGTATGCTTAAACCGCAGGTCGAATGCCGCAGCAGCATAACAGCAGCGACGACGACGAAGCCGCGTTCTCATGAGTATAGAGCGATCCCGAAGCGAGAGGGAGGAGAGCCGGTCTGCTTCGGTTACTCCTTGTCGGTCACTCGCTCGGTTTATACTCCTTTTTTTCTTTTAGCATTTTTGCTTCGCCGCCGCTGCTGCTCCTGCTCCTGCTGTTTGCTCATGCTTGCACACAAACACACACACACGGAGCATACTTATGCGTTCCAGGCGCTTCTACCAGACTCTCGGGCACTCGCTATTATTATATTCGTCCCGACTTTTCGTACGGGTATAGTTTATGTACACTCGCGGGTAATAGATTTTGGCGGAGGATTCGTGACTCGTGTATTTATCTTGTTTATGTATAGGAGTGAATTTTCGATGCGCTTTGATCCTCGTTACAGAAAAAAAGGCTACATCAACTATAATTACCCGAGTGATTCTCTCTCGTATCGCCATGCTACACATTTACAACGAAGCTCAGGGCGGCAGTTTGTCATCGTCTTGCGAACTTATGTGTAAAATGTATACAAGTACAAAAGTACATCCCCGAAGAAGTGCACAGCCGTGAGCCATCTATACCACCGCTGGGGCTTCTTTATAATATCATATACACGACGCGGATATGTATTATACGCGCATTACACGGGCCGCTAATGACTCTATTCTCAGCATTTTCGACATTTTTACTCCAGGGTTGAATGTCGTGTTCGGCTCGATTATCTGCTTCAAGTATCTCTCGCTCTTCTTCTTTCTCTCTCTCTCTCTCTAGATCTTTTTCTCTTTTATTGTACATCGAACACACGAAACACAAAAACAAAAAATGCCGTGGACAAGAGTAAAAGGGCGCAGCAGCTCGAGCAGAATCAGAAGCTATGCGTATAATAATCTCTAACCCACTTGTGTGTCGTCCGAGATGCGAATCTTGCTCTCTCTCTCTCTCTCTCTCTCTCTCTCTCTCTCTCTCTCTCTCTCT